>MU160135.1:15695-64495 GCA_015888305.1 Antheraea pernyi | reverse complement strand
AGGGAAAATTATATAATTGCCTCTTTATTTAATGAGATTCTCAGTAAAATAACTATTCATGTTTTGTAATCGGAATTTAATTTAATAATGAATTTAAGTGACTAGGAGTTTTCTATTTAGCAGTCAAGGGTAAGAACAACATAGCCATGAAAGTTACGGTTTCCAATCTTACAATTCACATCGTATTAGTATCCATTAGGTTGTCTAGTCAGTAATGAGCGAATAAATAACCAGAATGTACTTAATTTTCAATATTGTTTTTAAATATTCGCATTAGGGGTGTCGAATAACATCTAAGACTTGAGACACCCAAGCCAACCACACCTGCACGTGGTGCACCCTGCTGAATAACGAACGAGTCAATGGCGAAAGTGGGGTGGTAGGGTTTTACAGCCCGACTGGGTCGCAACCACCATGTATATACCGAAAAAGTCCGTCATAGTGATTCGCTTCTGCGGGTCGCGTTTCGGGATCAGCCTGTACATATCCAGCTTTTCGCAAGCCGGCATGACTGCGGCGACCGGCGATAGATAGTTTCTCTCTCGGTGGTCGCCATTGTTTTTGGATTGTACTGTGCTTACCATCAGGCACAGTGCAGTCATTTTGCCGTGGTACTAATTTAAAAAAAATTGTTTACTTTTAAACTATAACGATTTCAAATACAGAAAACAGTCCGAGACAGTTTTATCACAAAATCCGTAATTCATAAAAGTCAAAAGAAGTAGGAACAATAAAATAGCCTTTAAAATCAGTAATGGCATACGACATTAACAAGAAGAGGTTACTAAAAATTCTACTATTTACAGTGAATGTGGTCGATGGAGAAAACTTAACAATATCAAAAGTATCGAGACTTCATATGGGAGCGTACCTCTGCATAGCGTCGAATGGAGTGCCACCTTCAATAAGCAAGCGTATTGTACTCATGGTTCAATGTAAGTATGTTTACTACTAGCCTCTGCCCGCGACTTCGTTCACGTGGAACAGTTACTTTAGGTTAACGCTAACACGCAGCGGAAGCTCTCAAGTGGAAAAAATACCCCGATTATGAAACATTCTTCATTGGTGCTCTGCACCTATGTATCTTAGCGTGATGATATACAGCCTATAACCTTCCCCGATAAATGATATATATAACACTGAAAGAATTTTTTTAAACGGACCAGTAGTACCTGAGATTACCCCTTACAACGTCACAAACTCACAAACTTTACCTCTTTATTATATTAGATAGATGACCAATTTTTTTTAAATATATACTTTATAGATATATATAGCTATATCTCATCTGATGTTGAATCACGAAGTGGTCTAAGGTGGTAAACACGTTAGACTTGAAAGGTGAACTTACTCTCAAGTAGTTAAAAGTTAGTTACTAGTTAAAAATTTGGTTATTTACAATCTCGACAAAGATTATATTATTATCTATATATGAACAGGCGATGACAAATGAGTTCAGTACCTTTTTTTTGTTACCTCATAACTTTGGACTGGGTGAACCGATTTTGATTATTCTTTTTTTATTTGAAAGCTGGTGCTTCCCATGTGGTACCGACTTCCAGTACATCTCTAGGTAGCACACATATTCATATGTTTTATTTCATTTGGTTAATTTGATAAACTATTTATTTTCCGCTTTTTAGTGCAGGTCAACATTGCCCTTTATATCGCATGCTTTCATTTTGTAATAGTTTACGTTTCAAATTAGATAATTTTTTTTGTGTTTCTTTGGCCTCAATTAGAAAAAAAATGTATTTAAATGTTTAATATAATTTCATTTTTCTTTGTATTAATACTATGACTTTGTCTTCTTATATTATGCATGCTGTGTTCACATATAAAAGGGTTCGTGTCCATTTTTGTTCATAGAACTCAGTTTGTACTCACCTTAAATAAATAAATATAATTTTGGTAATTTGATTACAATTGTAATTATATTATTATCGTGAAATATCTAAAACTGAATAATTATCTGTTTGTATGTGAAAGTATATAGAGTACCATAACAATAATAAAAAATATTTTGACTCTCTGTCACGGGACTTGATTTAACAATGGTCGATTGTTAATGTTTATAATGAGTACTTTTCGGCTACTTTTATTTTAGAATAGCTGTTACTCGCGACTGTGTCCACGTAGAAAATGAATGAAATGAAACAAAAAGAAAATGTATTCAGCTGAAGACGCGAGGAAGTGCTGGAGAGTGGACATTACTTCTTTTGTTTATCGTATTTGTTATGAGTCTTTATTTTTCTAAAATAAAAGTAGCTTAGTCACTCATGTAAAGTCCATTATCGGCTATTATTATGTGTCAAAATCAGTCAAGTAGTTTTCGAACATTAGCCGGAACAAAGAGACAGGCACATAAAAAAAATGTTTTTATTGTTAAAAAACTACACCATATACTTTCACGCCAATTTAGTAAAAAGTAAAAGGCAATGTTCAGAAGACGGCCACACGCACAATTATATACTGAAAAAAACAGTTTTGCTTTCCACGCGGTCGAAGTCGCATGCCACACCTAGTACATGTATATTTTCTTACAGAATATCAAGTATTCGGGTAATCTAACTTGTATTATTCTTCGAACTTGTACTGTGTTCAGAATTGTAGATGTAATAAAATGAATAAAAAGTTATTCTATGAAGGACAATATAAAATTCACATTACTTCGAATAATTAACATAGTCTGTTTATTTAATATATTATCCAATTCAAGGAGAGAACTATTATTATTACAATTTAAGTTCCTATTTCATTTGGCAATAGTTTATACCCAATAATTATTTTTAAAATCTTAATACATAAACATTCATTTACAAAAATAAAAACATTTATTGTAATAAAAAAAACAAAGAAGATGTATAATTTGTGAATATAATGATGTGTGGACCACTAGAATGCCTTCGTCTATATCTATATTGTACATATTATAAATATTCGAACTACGCATACTACAGTTCTATTAATATCGTTTCTTTCATATGATTGCAACCAAATACAATCAAGCTATCACTGAAACAATGTAACAAAAAATCATTAATCCTGTGTAAATTTGGTCAACATTGATAGAATAAAACCATGTTTAAAGATAATTTTTTAAACACTTACTTACGCCCAACACGTTAATAAGAATGCAGAAGTTGATTACCGTTGAGTTGAAAATAGAACCCCCATAGAAGAAATTCGAAATAGCTTATATTAATAAAATCAGAACGTATACGTTCACACCACTTCCTGGCGCTTACAGATTTATATTAATTGAATCAATCTATATAAATAAAAATCAATTACCGGATGTATGTAATCGTTTTAGTTCCGAACGACGTACACCTATTTGGGTATTTTTTTACTGTGATGATTTTTTGATGTATGAGCAAAAAACATTATGGTAGTCTTAAAGAAAAGAGAAAAATTTGGATTAAAAAAATTCTATATAAAAAATGAAAGATTTTTTTTATTGTAGCATGGCAAAGCAGTAGTTTAAACTCATACTCCAAACGTTTAGAACTTTATAAAATGAAACCATTACAGAATCGTAGAAAGGTGGCTGATGTAATGTTTATATACAAATTGATACACGGTTTCCTAGAATCTTCAGATTTTCTTCAAAAAATACCCTTTAGTGTGCCACGTATAGGCAGTCGTTTACTTAACAGGCAAACTTTTCATCTACCATTAGCAAGAACTAACGCAGGTCAACATTGCCCTTTATATCGCATGCTTTCATTTTGTAATAGTTTACGTTTCAAATTCGATATATTTTTTTGTGTTTCTTTGGCCTCAATTAGAAAAAAAATGTATTTAAATGTTTAATATAATTTCATTTTTCTTTGTATTAATACTATGACTTTGTCTTCTTATATTATGCATGCTGTGTTCACATATAAAAGGGTTCGTGTCCATTTTTGTTCATAGAACTCAGTTTGTACTCACCTTAAATAAATAAATATAATTTTGGTAATTTGATTACAATTGTAATTATATTATTATCGTGAAATATCTAAAACTGAATAATTATCTGTTTGTATGTGAAAGTATATAGAGTACCATAACAATAATAAAAAATATTTTGACTCTCTGTCACGGGACTTGATTTAACAATGGTCGATTGTTAATGTTTATAATGAGTACTTTTCGGCTACTTTTATTTTAGAATAGCTGTTACTCGCGACTGTGTCCACGTAGAAAATGAATGAAATGAAACAAAAAGAAAATGTATTCAGCTGAAGACGCGAGGAAGTGCTGGAGAGTGGACATTACTTCTTTTGTTTATCGTATTTGTTATGAGTCTTTATTTTTCTAAAATAAAAGTAGCTTAGTCACTCATGTAAAGTCCATTATCGGCTATTATTATGTGTCAAAATCAGTCCAGTTGTTTTCGAACATTAGCCGGAACAAAGAGACAGGCACATAAAAAAATGTTTTTATCGTTAACAAAATACACCATATACTTTCACGCCAATTTAGTAAAAAGTAAAAGGCAATGTTCAGAAGACGGCCACACGCACAATTATATACTGAAAAAAACAGTTTTGCTTTCCACGCGGTCGAAGTCGCATGCCACACCTAGTACATGTATATTTTCTTACAGAATATCAAGTATTCGGGTAATCTAACTTGTATTATTCTTCGAACTTGTACTGTGTTCAGAATTGTAGATGTAATAAAATGAATAAAAAGTTATTCTATGAAGGACAATATAAAATTCACATTACTTCGAATAATTAACATAGTCTGTTTATTTAATATATTATCCAATTCAAGGAGAGAACTATTATTATTACAATTTAAGTTCCTATTTCATTTGGCAATAGTTTATACCCAATAATTATTTTTAAAATCTTAATACATAAACATTCATTTACAAAAATAAAAACATTTATTGTAATAAAAAAAACAAAGAAGATGTATAATTTGTGAATATAATGATGTGTGGACCACTAGAATGCCTTCGTCTATATCTATATTGTACATATTATAAATATTCGAACTACGCATACTACAGTTCTATTAATATCGTTTCTTTCATATGATTGCAACCAAATACAATCAAGCTATCACTGAAACAATGTAACAAAAAATCATTAATCCTGTGTCACTTTTGGTCAACATTGATACATAGATTAAAATCATGTTTAAAGGTAATTTTTTAAACACTCACTTACACCCAACACGTTAATAAGAATGCAGAAGTTGATTACCGTTGAGTTGAAAATAGAATCCCCATAGAAGAAATTCGAAATAGCTTATATTAATAAAATCAGAACGTATACGTTCACACCACTTCCTGGCGCTTACAGATTTATATTAATTGAATCAATCTATATAAATAAAAATCAATTACCGGATGTATGTAATCGTTTTAGTTCCGAACGACGTACACCTATTTGGGTATTTTTTTACTGTGATGATTTTTTGATGTATGAGCAAAAAACATTATGGTAGTCTTAAAGAAAAGAGAAAAATTTGGATTAAAAAAATTCTATATAAAAAATGAAAGATTTTTTTTATTGTAGCATGGCAAAGTTACGCTTGAAGGACCTCATGTTATAGGAAGGAGGGAACACACTAGCCGGGAGATTGTTCCACAGTTTCACGGTACGGCAAAAATAAGATGTAGTAAATTTTTTAGTTCGTGCCCAGATAGGAGTTACCGTAAAACTGTGGCACCGAAGACCAGCACGCGTGGCTCGGTTGTGAAAAGGAGAGGAAGGGATTAATTTGAATAACTCAAAATGACCGAGACAGGACATAGTAGAATGATTTCCAAATATATTATTAGAACTACTTCAGCCCACGACTCCGTCCGCATGGAAAGTAATGGAAAAATACAGTGATTAATAAAATCATAGGAATGTATTAAGTCCATATACTTATCTACTTTTCTCTCTTCTTAAGTCGCGTCTTCACAAACAAATAGACAGACAGACATATTTGATATGTCTTGACAACTTAACATCTGTGATACAGTTGAACACTAGTACAGATGTCAACGATAATTACTATTGGTACGATGATTAACTACTGTACTTAATACATAGACTATTCAATTAAATTCAGTGTCATAGATTAAGTAACTATCATCATTTGCTTTGTTTTTAATAAATATTATTATTATTTAAAACTGATTGATAGCAAAAATATATTATATTATTCATTCCAAGACACCTGCAACAATTCACAAAAATCTAAAAACACGTACAGACACGTTCGATTTGCATTCCTATTATATGTATAGATTGATAGATTGAGGTTCAGTTGAGCAATTGATTGGCATTTTAATTAATTACAGGGTTGTACTGCAAAGGAGAGGTTTAGTCTTTTTTTCTTCGTTACTACCTAAACCCGTGCGAAGCCGTACACCTAGTGTACATTATATGGATTGTATAGCAATTTGTACATCTATATATAGCTGTAGTGGTTCAATATGAACTATTATGCAACTGGAACGGTTTGTTACTGTAGTATAATTGTATCTGCGTGCCTTTTATTCGGCGATGATAAATGGACGTACCAGTGGAAACAATAAAAATGCAATGAAATCTGAAAGTCTTTCACAAACAGTATCCTGTTTTGCATTGATAGGCACGTGTATTTATTTACTTCGGTGTTTATTTTTAAAAGGTCACTTCATTCTATTAAAAACAAAAAGAGTCGTTTGGTCTGATTTTAAAATAAACTACCACAATGTATTTTTTCCATTTGATAAACACGAATTACTGGACAATGAGTTCCGTTTATTTTTAATTTATCAACAAGTAATCATAAAAATGTATCGTATTATTTTGAGATCAATAAATTTTTTTTTTTTGCTTTACGTGTTTAGCTTAAATTTCTATTTCGTGCCTACTTAATTTTAAACAAAGTTGTGATGCAAAACGGTTTTCGCATATATTAATTATAAAAGAGCATGAAGTATTTGAGGTATTTTATTTTAAGATATTTTTTTAATTTAGGTGATCTTACAGATAACATAAGAATAAAACACACAGGTATATAACATAAATAAGGCGATTTAATAGTCACATACTAATAAATTTCCCTATAATCATAAAATTATTTTCGACGTTATTCAAATTCATGTATTTTAAATAAATAAAATTGGAAAATGTATGTTATGAATTGAAGAAAAAATACTACATACAAAATAGAATAAAGAATTTTTTTTAGATATACCACTTTAACCACTTATGTAAGGTTAAAACTATTATTTTTATTACAAAAGCCTCATTCACGAAAGGTTTTTTTTTCGAACTGACTACGCTATTGACCTAGCAAGGTCTTAACAGTTTCAACGGACTACTTATTCACGAATGATGATAAGATTACGAATACGGCCTCTGAGATTGATCATGTATGTAAATCATTATGTCATCAGCGTAACGGCCTATCTAGAACCTCGGAGATCGAGGTAAGTCACTGACGAAACAGATTAAACAATGAGGGTGCAAGTATGGAACCTTAGGGCACACCTGAACGGACGGGTGGTGGATTCCCGCTCCTTTTGCACTACACCTTTCATAAGCTTGCATCGTATTAGAGCGTAGGGCCTAATATTTCTGCCGGTATAGTAACTTTGACGGTATATGAAACTTCTTTTTGCCCTAATAAGGTAACCATACAAGTTCACGCGAACGAATACAGTTAACCAAAGGTAGTACATCTCTCCTCGACTCTGATTTAGTGTACACAGCGGTCAGAATAAATAGACAACCCTGAATAACAATGGGAAACATCGTTTGAAAACTTTCATCTAAAATTGCTTTCTCAGTTATTGCTACTCCTTGTTTATTCCATTTCGATACTTTATTATTTCTATAGCTGGGTATTCTATAGTTCTTTCCTGTATTGACGTAAAAGGAAGAGTTGAAAACAGTTTTTTTTTTACAATAACACCGGATTATGTTGAAAATGTATGTAAAAACTTTCGAAAACTGTTTCAATAGTAATGCTATAAAGCGATTTTATAGTTGGATTTACTAATAATTACTTGTTAAAAGCATGAATACAATAGAAAAAAGTATGTGTGTACTTATGTACACGCATTAGACGTTATACTTCTTTGGCGTAACAAAGAGTTGAAAACAGTTTTCTCTTTTTACAATAACACCGGATTATGTTGAAAATGTATGTAAAAACTTTCGAAAACTGTTTCAATAGTAATGCTATAAAGCGATTTTATAGTTGGATTTACTAATAATTATTTGTTAAAGCATGAATGAATGAAAAATGAAAAAAGCATGAATACAATAGAAAAAAGTGTGTGTGTACTTATGTACATAAGTACGCGTTAGAAGTTATACTTCTATGGCGTAACAAGATAAAAATCTTTTCAAAAAAATTATCTTTCGCCTTATTCTACGTTTGTAGAAAAAACTACACTAACAATAGAAAAAGTTGACTATAGCTAACAGTGTGACAGACAGTGTGTCGGTTTTTCGTGACGGTGAGCGCGCCCATCGTAAAAATTTACTCTCATAATTTTGCCCTAACTAGCCAAAAGAAGTATAACTTCAAAAAGTCAATTTTTTATGATTCAGGTTTATGATTGATGATATTACAGGACTCTTCGAAATATCTATATCATATATTTAATTTATGAAAATCTTCTTAAATACGAATTACAATTTTGTATATTTATAAAACAATGTGTTAAGAGGTTATAGACTATCCTATTCACACCGAGTACAAAAAGTAGCATATGCTTCCTGTGTTCAAAATTTTATTAAAACAGGTTGAGGTTGAGAAGTTATTTTTGCGAGTGGTCGAAATCCAACCATAATAAAGGGAACAAACAATTTTCTTTGCGTGTTAATATATGTTTCAATATTATGAACAAATGTTGTAGATTATAGACGCAAACAGCGTGAATCGTAACGAATAAAGATATAAACGCTTTGAATTCTAGTGGGTATTAAAAAAATTAAATAATAATAAATAACTATTTTTTTTTATTGATAACACTAAGAGCCTGTCCAGATGAGGCGATTTGCGTGCGAGTCGACTCGCGTGCTTCAAAATATATGGCGTCCAAATACCGCGTTTTACGCGCGTTTCCACCAAAGGAAACGTCGCATACGTTAGGATACGTCGTACGGATAGACGACTGACGACTCGCAACAGACTCGTGCGTAGTACTGGAGGCAGCAATGGAGTCTGCGTATCTCGAGGCGCGCGGCGCTCGAGCGTACTACGCGCGAGTCGAGAGTCTCGCTCATTACACGCGTTTTACGTGCGAGTTAGGAAACGCGCCGCACCACCTGGATGGGATATATTTAGCTCTAGTATCTCGGGTACGCGCGAGAGTCTACGCCTCATCTAGACAGACTCTTAAGCTAGTCAATAGCTACTAAATAAAAAATAAACAATGAAAATCGATTAACATCAAAAATCACAGTGAACTATTTTAACATGTTTATATATAGAGATTTACTTTTTTAAATCACTTCGGCAGTGAAGTATGACGTATTGGGATTAGATACATTTTTATTTTTTTAGTAATAACATAGACATATATAATACTAGCTGTACCCGCAGCTCTGCACGCGTTTTTATCTCGAGGCGCGCGGCGCTCGAGCGTACTACGCGCGAGTCGAGAGTCTCGCTCATTACACGCGTTTTACGTGCGAGTTAGGAAACGCGCCGCACCACCTGGATGGGATATATTTAGCTCTAGTATCTCGGGTACGCGCGAGAGTCTACGCCTCATCTAGACAGACTCTTAAGCTAGCCAATAGCTACTAAATAAAAAATAAACAATGAAAATCGATTAACATCAAAAATCACAGTGAACTATTTTAACATGTTTATATATAGAGATTTAGTTTTTTAAATCACTTCAGCAGTGAAGTATGACGTATTGGGATTAGATACATTTTTATTTTTTTAGTAATAACATA
Organism: Antheraea pernyi; assembly: GCA_015888305.1. Taxonomy (NCBI): domain Eukaryota; kingdom Metazoa; phylum Arthropoda; class Insecta; order Lepidoptera; family Saturniidae; genus Antheraea; species Antheraea pernyi. The sequence continues at coordinate 54,593 of MU160135.1, read as the reverse complement.
GACATATATATAAGTATTTTCATAAATATACCACTAAACGACTATTGTTGTGATAGGATTGATTTTTGGTATAAAATACTAAATCACATTAACCTGTACATATTTAATAAGAACTATTTACAGGAAAATATAACATTCTTGATCTCGAAAAAATATAAATAAATTTGTGATAGGTGACCATTGTAAAGGGCACTGACCATGAGCAATAATACGTTAAGAAATTTAAAAAAATTACTGTTTGTATGCCCGAACATAAATACGGCTTCTACTGATTTTTATAAATTTACATTTTTATAAAACTTTTTATTATGTAAACTTATATCTCTCCTCTTGTATGTCCTCCTGAGTATCTGTATGTAATATCAAAATAATAAATTTTTAATTATTCGATATGAAAGTATACAGCATAACAAAAATGTAATTTAAAAAAAATTTGTCTGTCTGTTTGTTCCGGGTAATCTCCGAAATGACTCGACCGATTCTGACGAGAGTTTCATTGGGAGATAGCTAAAATTACAGCGGGTAACATAGGCTCTCTAATTAAGCTGTAACTAGCTGTGACCCATGGCTTCGCCTACTGTGCTATCTCCAAAACGGTTCGACCAATTTTCACAGAACTACTGGCAGATAGCAGACTTAAAAAGTAATTTAGTCTATTTATTTAATAAAGTAGCCTAAGTCTCTCGCTGTAATCGCTTATGTAATAGCCCACTTCAGCTATCATCTATTCAGAAATTCGCGCCAAAATCGGTCCAGCGGTTTTGAAGATTACCTGGAACATACCGACAGACAGACAGATTTTAAAAATTGCATTTTTGTTATCAGCAGCGTGTATACTTTCATACCAAATCAATAAAAAAATGTTATTTTGATATTACACACACACGCTTCATTTTTATTATATGTATAGACAAGTACTGTATAAGTACCATGAACTGAGCCGCGGGCATTTTCTATTAATACAAAGTAATATTTTCTTTGCAACATAATATGACCACTGGGTAACATCAGTTAATATCATCAAAATATTATGATAACAATTTAATTAATAATAAACGTTCCCAAAGTTTCCGAACGATCAATACTCTATAGAAGAGTATTACGTGAATTGAATAATATATAAAACTTTGTACTAAATTATTGATGTAAGTAGAAATTTATGACCTTCGTCGAAATTGTTAAATTATATTTCGTTGGCTTGAAACTTCCAAGCTTATTAAATAACAATCTATAAATGTCAAACAACTGTTCGATATATCTTATTCGGGTTTGATAAGAATGTTTTAAATCTCCAATATATTTATATTTTAAAAACATTTACCTTAAACGAAATTTTGAAATTATCTCATCAAGACCTTCACCTTAAAAGTTGTATATGTAATTTATCTATGAGCGATTAACCGCCCAAGAATTACAATTAAATAAAGTTGTAGCGTTTATAGTATTGTTTATACATATAATACATTTTTTTAAATAAACTTACGTTTGTCTAATACAGTTTGAGTGACCATATATGCCTATGCATATGTGCCTAATAAAGAAACACACAAATCTACGGCAACGAAAAACTGCGATAACAAAAGATAGCTCGTAATACACGTATATTTGTGGTAATTTAAATTCTTAAAACCTATTGTAATAAATAAAATAATTGATACTCACTCTAATAAGGAGGCCAAGAAAAATAAATTCAAAGGTATTTAACATAAATAAAACATCTTTCTACAACTCAGAGATAATTGGCGGAAAAAAAGATGATTATAAAGAAGTAAAACACACCTCTTGCAGATCAAAAGAATAACGAGTCTATGGAATTTCCATTTTATTATTTAGTATGACACTGGACACAAATAATATCTTTCACTAGATATCGCTTCGCCGTCGAGGAGGAAACTTGCGCACATATTTTGTGCCGGCCCGTTAACTTTACCTCAAATTCCCATCGCAAGTGCGTGAACGTTTTCATGACGTCATCTTTAGTAGACTGTAGTCAGTGTAGAGTTATGATTTTTCTCAGAGCGGGTGTCGTTAACGAGTATTTATGAGGACACCGGCGTCTCTACCTGACGACGGTGCTTCGGCAGATCGTCCGTAATTGCGGCCAATTAGAGCATTATGCTGACGTGAATACGGCACGGACGCGATAATGGCGATACTATCTGTTCTCCGAACCCGGCGGTCTCGTTGGTTTTCTTCCCCTAATTCACATTCCGCGTCTCAGCAAGTTCGCAGTTTCCATTTCTTACGAGATACGTGAAATGCTCACGTAACTTTCGCTCGATTAACCATTGCGACTTCCTTATGAATTTTACTGACTGTATTCATTGTACTTATGTATGCTGAAGACAAACCTCCATGATGATATTATTCACAGTCTTCCTCGTTTACGGTGTTTTTATTCAGTAATAACGTTTTCAAACTCATAATATATTACGTACTTACGTGTTCAACTACTGTACGTGTTACATTTCTAATACATTTGTTCAACGTTACATTGCTTATATGTGGAGAAATACATAGCGGTTTATTAATGTAAGGAATAAAGACAAAGTTTTGTGAACAGCCACATATTTCACTTTTACGTGTGCGCGTAAAGAACGTACCAGTTCGTGCGTGGTATTTTCTTTTCGCCTGTTGTTTAACTATTTATATTTGATGTATCTACCAAGAATATTGTTGACTAGTTTAAAAATAATATAATTTACAGCACAATAATTTACTTAATTATGTACACTTATTTTTGTAACAGATGGTTCAAGTATTCAACTTACTTATTGTAGGTACATGTAATTAGAAACTATAATTGTTAAAATATTTTATGAACTCATAAATAAAACAAATATATATACGAGATTGAGTAAATTAGCAAAACTGGTGATGCATAATCATTTAAGCAAGAGATCCCACATTCAAATCTCTACAATGAACGCTATTTCATCCGCTCTATGTGTTCTAAAGAATCGTTATAAAAACTACAATATATAGCAGATAGGAACATTGTAATTTCCTTTTACTAACAGAATGTTTAATCGAACAAGTATTTCCAGAGATTACCCCTTCAAACATATTCACAAACTTTAACTCTAAAATAATAATATAGAAGTATAAAATTGTCTATTACAGTCATGAATTATGAATTATTTAATAATAATAGTCTTATTAATTATAGTCGGCCTAATGGCCGGCAACGCATTTGTAACTCCCCTGGTGTTGCCCTTGTCTCTGGACGGCGGTGATCACTTGCTATCAGGTGACCCGCCTGTTCGTTTGCCTCCTATAATATAAAAAAATATCACACTATAAAAATTAAATTTAAAAAAGGAGTGATTTAAATTTCTATAATATTGAAAGTTATAGAGTTCCCATAATCAAGGCTCTGGAGAGATATTCACCAATCATTAATAAATAATTCTATCAGTATTTAGTCCTTCCAACTCAATGATCTTTAATGATCCTTACATCTTGAAAGACTTAATGTGAAGGATTACTTTATAAACCAGTAGTGATTTTAAAACCATTAATTCTTCGTAGAAAGTGTCTTTCTACAACTTCGAAACAGTAACGAAAAACAATAAAATTAATATTTCAACTATTTTCCCACTCAGTTCCACCTATGCTGTCCATACCAAATCAGTTGGAAGCGGCATACATTAGTCAAGATGTAACACTGGAATGTAATACTGAAGCTTTTCCTTCATCTATTAACTACTGGACCACAGACCGAGGCGACATGATCATTTCGGGTATTTAATTATTTTAATAACTAACTATTTATAAATATTCTTCTATAAATATTATTATCAAGCTACAATCTAATCTGTAATAAAAAAAACAATATGTTTTAACAAAATATTTCGTTTCATAAATGTAAATTCATAGAAAAAAATCTATAAATAGTATATAAAATGTAGATAACATATATTCACAAACATATACATCTATATGTATATTTACTAATCATATAATTCTATTACATTTATTTTTGTGTACATCCTTTAAATTATACTTCCGTCTTTCCATTCCCTAATAAATATATTTTATACATTATTTTACCGCTTCCTTTTTAAAGTTAACTACTGACTATTCAGTACACAGGGTACATGACTAGCGAACTCTCTAGAATAAAACCCCAAAATGTATTAAAATTAAAAAATATATGTGTTTTAAACATTGTGTGCACCATTAATTCGTAAAGTCTATATATTATTAATCAGCAGTCTTAGTTTTTCTTTAACAATAAAGTACAAAAACATTACAATACAGACACTGAACTTCAGCCTTAACTTCCTTCCACGCTCACTCTCTTAGAATATATTAAATTGGAATGTAATAATTTGCGTGTAGACCTAATTTTACAGTCCGATACAAGTCTGATGTCATTATTTAATTACAATATTGCAATCACAGGAAACAAATACATAACCTCACTAAGCGACGATAATTATACTCGGAAGATGAAGCTGACGATACGTAAAGTTTCGTCCAGAGATTTTTCATCATACCGTTGCGTCGCCAAGAACTCGCTTGGTGAAACAGATGGGCTCATACGATTAGACGGTAAGCATTTTTTAAATTCTTTATAGGTGTCAGAGCTAAACTACAGTCTCATCTGTTGTTTGGGGTGTAAGGGGTGTCGAATAACATCATAAAACTTGAGACACCCAAGCCAACCTCACCTCCACGCGGTGCACCCTGCTGAATAACGAACGAGGCAATGGCGAAAGCGGGGTGGTAGGGTTCTACAGCCTGACTGGGTCACAACCACCATGTATATGGCGAAAAAGCCCGTAATAGTGATTCGCTTCTGCGGGTCGCGTTTCGGGATCAGCCTGTGCATATACAGCTTTTCGCAGGCCGGCATGATAGTGGCGACCGGCGATGGATAGTGTGGCACTCGGTGGTTGCTATTGTTTTTGGATCGTACTGTGCTTATCATCAGGCATAGTGCAGTCATTTTGCCGTGCTACAGTACAAAAAAAAAGCAACGATGTGGTCTGAGATTGTAAAGACGCTAAACATAGAGCGAAGCTGGATCTCAAGTGCAGCTTCTGGAACACACGAATAGATGCTCGGTGACCGATTTTCAACTCGAGGATGGTAACTTGCCAGGCGTATTCAGAAAAAGCCTACCACTACGCTATGGCATTATCGCGATTTGTTCCTTCGCCAAAAGATCTTACTCATTGGAACCTATGTCGATCGACGCAATTTCTAAACGCGTTATCAACTAAGCCATAATGTATTTACTTCTATAGAAATTTGAATACAAGCAATAAAATACAGACTTGTATAAATAATAGTGTTGCTTGTACGTCTACATCTATGCCGGTTGAATTCTTCTATACAATTAAATCTTAAATTTATACATAACTTATACTCCACGATATTTTTAAAATAGTTAACGCAATACTTTGCAAACAACTAAAAACAAAGAATTAAGGCAAAATTAAAAAGTATCTTTATCGCATCTCTTACCAGTTCAAAAATAAACACTTCACAGAAATTCCAGCTCCTTCAACTACCAGTACATCAGTAACATACGTGGCCACATTCCCTGCAAAGAAAAAAGGTTTGTCTTACAGTCTATTTATTACAATAATATATACATCACTGTAACCGGTTTCCCAACTATTTAAACGAAAACAAAAAGTCATAAATTTTCTAAATAAGTTGATCAATTTTTGTAATTAATGTTGTCAAAAGTTAGTCAGCTTTTTAATTTGTTACTAAAAGTAATCGTAATTATCTATCAGAATATATGCTAAATGAAATAAATTTTGGCACGTAAATGTTGCTAGTATTATAAATTTAATATCTCGAAGTAGAAAGTTCCGCAGAACCCGCACGTGGCGTAACGTTCCCCGCCTCTCCTGGAGGCAGGCACTGTGAAAAGGTCAATGGTGGATTTTGTATTTATTGGTTTTGCCACCGCGACCCAATGCTTTCGTACAATTGCGTCGTTAGTAATATTATTGTGCTAAAGGCGGCTTTGTTTACATTGAACTTCTGATTTAGTATACCTGCTTATTATTATTTTTTGTTACTTTATTTTTGGCAACCAATCTTCCGGATTAGGTATTATTATTTTTATTTTTTTTAATTATATGTGACAAACGAACAGGCGGGTCACCAGAAGGTAAGTGATTACAGCCACCCATAAACATTAGCGACACCAAAGGAGTCGCCAGTGCGTTGCGAGTCTGTGTTTAGGGGGACAGGGGTCGGGGGAAGTGGGGAAGGGAAGTGATTCTCCGGCGCTCTCACTGACCAAACGAAATGCAACAATGCCAGTACTGTTACTTCACGTGTTTCTGTGGGTCGGGTGGTACTACCCCGGGCGAACCGACGCATTCATGCTGAAACCAGTAATAGTTTCAGCGTGGCTCTATCACCTATAAGTCTGACTACTCTCTATTACTGCCCTTGTTGAGTAATAAGTAGTAGTAATATTATTATATTAGTATTTATTATTATTATTAATTATTACTATTAGTAGTAGTAAGTAATATTACAAGTGTCGTGTGATCGTTACAATGTTCCAACAAGATGGTGGCTCCCTTGTTAGAACTTTCCAGGGAGTATTTGTGGCATCTCCGAATTCATACACAATGGTATTATTATCCATTCACTTATGCACAATAACCAAATTATATTACGTAAAACACCACCAATTTTACAAAATATAGTATCAAGATTATGAATAACAAATAAAATCCACTACATGACAGACCAAAATCTCGCCAAAAACCCCCTACTTCTTATTTGACAATTGTTCTTAGGTTATATTCTTTACTGTGTTATACACACTTAAAACTCTACTGTCATAGTTTCTCAGCAAGATATAAAGACATTTTATCGCACAATAATCGACCGCTTCGTATCCTACGTCACAATTTTTCTTTATATAAATTCCTTATCTTTATCAGGCAAACATAAAAACCGATGGCGCGATAGCTCTGCAGAAAATAGAGTAATAGGAGACTATGAGGTGGAAGAATGGAAAGACGTCGGTAAGTGATCACTAAATTTATATGTATGAAAAACGTGATTGTTTTTCTACAGTGTATAAAATATTTTTCCATTTCATATATCAGATTACGAGTCGACGCAAACTTCCCGTACAGCAATCACCAAGGGAGTGTGGTTCGCCGTCTTATTAAGCGTACTCGTCAGTAGCTGACACGAGCTTAATATCCACCACGGTGTCATATCATAGTGCCAATCAAGACTATTGTGCTAAAATACGTAGAATTTCGACTAATATAGTAAGACCTGCAAATAAAATAGTGCCTCAAATGATTTGCAGGCCTTGTGAAATTGGCTTGTAGACTCTAGAATAGTTACGCATGGAAGCGAAACACGGCGCACGTGAAAATAGATTATTCGTTCTAAATGACTTAGTTGAACAGTTAAGTCTTCATTTGGTCAACTATTGCTTTATGAAAGCGATCCTTGTGGAAATTTTATATGTACATCCCAAACATACAATAAAAAATAGTAAACTGGCATGTTATCTGTAAATATTGCGTACATATTTATATTTTTATATAAAATATTGATTATTCTACTGTTTCAATTTCTAAATAATATCTTTATAAAATATTCCTCCTATGCGTCATTATTCTAAGTTGTAGACGTGATAAATATTAAGCTAAGCGTAGTGTCTACCGTTTCCTAACACTATAATTAGCTTTTAAATTGTCGTTAGGCCCGTCAAATATATTGATAATCATATATACGATTATGCTACGCCATTAGAATCAATTCTGTTATTACAAACACTAATTTTAATGAGAACATAATATGAAATTATCAAATTTATAGATTAAATTGTAAAATAATATAAATTTATTGACGAAAGACTGATAGATATGTATGATAAATGTGCCATATATAACTGCATACTTGTAGTTCGTGTATTGGCGATGTGTATGGTAGAATTATAACGTGGACTGCTTAAAAACGTAGTTTCCATTTCCATTATTAGTTCACAGTGTATTTTTAATGAGTACGTCGCGTCTCTCTGTAAATACATTAACATATTATCGTGTATGTAGATTGTAACATTTGTTAGAGAATTGCTCAACGATTGTATATATATCGGACGAAAAATAAAACAGTAATTCCTTCACGACTTTTGTTGTTTTGCCTTAATGTTGTGTAATATTTTTAAGGCACTATATATAGATAACGATCACTAATAATAAATGGATTAAATAGTATAATTTATTATTAGTATATTATCATATATCTTTTGGTGACCATCGAATCTGTACTAATGGCCAGACGATTTGTACTAATGGCCCCCTATTACTAGATAGTGTTGACCTGTAATACATTAATATTGATTACATAACTAATACTTAATTACGATTGGTTATACACTAAACCAATAGTAATTTGGTACGGGTCAAAATTAGCTGATACACTAGGTCAACATTTCAAATCGCCTGATCTATAATATGGTTACAATGATCTTTGATATTTGGCGCTGCACATAAATTCTCATTTGAAAATATGTTAATTTATAATGTTTTAAGTACTCCCAAGCAAAATCTATTACGTTTATTTAGAAAAATCGCTCACGATTATCAAAAAATCTAAAAAGTAATTTCACTCAAAATATTATAAAATTACTGTTTTTTTTTCGATAATGAGAAACTATAGACTTTCACCAGAGAGCTCAAAATAGGATTTTTTAGTTAGGTATTTTTTTTCAATAATAATTTTTATAGTTTTGTGTTTGTTGATTTATATATTATATCTACAAAATTGAACAGACGCTGAGAACTTAAAAATAAATATTATTAGTACTCAGATATTCAGTACTCACCTTTTCTTGTTTTGTGCTTGACAGTAAAACGGTTTAATTACAGTAAACAGGTTTATTTAAAGAGAATTTAATTGCAAGTGATCGTTATCCAGTTGTTATTCATCAAGTATTAAAAATATTCAAGCATGTTTTTAACAAAACTACGTGATTATTGTAAATTATTCAGATTAATTAAATAAAGCCAATATAATAGTGCGTTTGGAAATATGACTATTCAAATAGTATAACTAACTATTACACCTTCACTATTTTCCAAGGTTAACTTATTCCTACTCGTGAACGTATTCCTTACTTATGATTTAAGGAATGGTTAATAGAACCATGAAAAATTGGCATGTACAATGATGCCTTTGCACGTTATAATATTTTATTGTTCATACCTAACAGTTTTATAGTTTTATTTAACCTTGAAAATAGTATTTAAAACAAATTGTATATAGATCGTTGCTGCTAGCTGTTTATGTAACATTATTCATTAAAAAAACTTTATAAATATGTTGTGTTATTAAATTATTTATAGTCTATTTCTGAGTGATTAACTTAATAAATTTTAACATACTCGCATATGAAATGAAATGAAAAATGAAAATTTGAAATGATTGTTTTTTTTTTTCATATTATAGTTGGCAAACGAACAGACGGGTCACTTAATGGTAAGTTATCACCGCCGTTCATAGACACTAGCAACGCCAGGGGAGTCGCAAGTACGTTGCCATCCCGTGTTTGGAAGGATGGGGGAGGGGTAGGGAAATGGGGGAGGCGGGAAACGGGGGTAGGGAGGTGGTCCTTCGGCGCTCCCACTGATCGAACGAAACGGAACAATGCAAGCACTGTTACTTCACGTCAATTTTCTGTGAGAGGGCGAATCGACCCATTCATTCTGAAGCCAGTAATAGCTTCAGCGTGGCTCTACCACGTGTATTTTATAATATATTTATTATACTGTGGAAAAGCTCATTGACTACGAAGCCAAACACAGTTTTCACATATTCAGTGATTAGTATTTCCCGTACTCGACGATACGAACGAACAGGTGGGTCATCTGATTTTAAGTGATCACCACCATCCACGGACACTAACAACACCAGAGAAGTTGCAAGTACGTTGCCACCTAGGGAAGGGAGATGGAGAGGAAAGGGGAGAGGGGAGAGGAGGTGGGCCTCCGACAATCTCACTGACCGAACGAAACGCAATAATGCAAGCTCTATTACTTCACGTCGGTTTAAAATTATCCTTCCCACGATCAAGTCGATATCAAGTGCTTTGCGAATTTTATCTGTTCTCGTTAAAGTGAAAATAAGACTGATAATAAAAACCAAACAAACAAAAATATTGAATCACCATTATTTGTGTAAGTATTTTCGTACGTTGAATCACGTAAAGTGACTACGCAATTATTTTGCAAAAGAAGTTCGCACACCTTTGTAGATTTGAATGTACGCACATACCTTCCAACCTAAAATATCCCTTACAAGATAAAAAGGTAGGTAGACACGATCTATATTTATTTTAACATTTCATATAAATAGATCTTGTTCAAAGGATTGTGTGTTTGATGGTAACCACATAAATTTCATTTAATTGCATAGATGTTTAGAAAAATCCTAATACATCTATCTACCTATCTTCTTCTATCTATACTACACTATACATATAATGAAAATGAAGTCTCTGTATTTAATATCAAAATAACATTTTTTACTGATTGGGTTTGAACGTATACACGCTAAAAATAACAAAAATGCAATTTTAAAATTTTTTGTCGGTAGTCTGTCTGTTTGTTTCGGGAAACCTCCGAAACGGCTGGACCGATTTTGACGTGAATTTCTTTGGCAGATAGCAGAAACTGAAATTACAGCGGGTTACTTAGGCTACTCTAAATTAGACTAGATGTTAACCGCGGCTTCGTCCGTAATGCTATCTCGAAAACGGTTAGACTGATTTTTACAGGACTTTCACCGACAGATATTGGACATTATACACATTAATTTAATATATTTTAATTTAGACTAGTTGTTAACCGTGGCTTCGCCCGCACTGCTGTCTCCAAAAGGGTTTGTCCGATTTTCACGGAACTTTCACTGGCAGATAGCTGACTTTATAGGAAGTAATTTAGGTTATTCTATTTTAGACTAGCTGTTGCCTGCAATTTCATCCACATGAAAGTTAGCAAAAATATGTTATTCACTGTAAATATTTGCGTAAGATGTACGTATACTCGACTCCGAGAATAAATATAATTGAAATTCATATATCTGTATCTATGGATGTGATTTGAATTATATTGTCGTTTTTGTCATTTTGGCGGCCATTTTATTTTATATAAGTTTATGTAGGTACTATACCAGGCAGGTTATATTGTCAAAACTTTATTATAGAGTTGAAACACATGAAAGATACTCAAATCAAATCAAATCAAAAATACATATGATACTTATATGAGAAAACGACTTCCTCTCTATCCACTAACTAAAATAAAAATAATAATAAACATCTTTTGTAGTAAAAACCCCGATCGAATGTTTTACCAGCTCAATTAAAGTGCCTATCTGGACCTATTACTCTATAAAGTATTTTAATTTTGTTTAAATGGACAAGAAATCTTAAAATTGATTAATTTCACACCATCAATTACTACAAAATTTAAAGATAGTGAATGCAAAAACAATATCATCTTTATTGAAGTAAAACTTCTTATGGTAGGTTTCTCTAATTCTGATCGGCGTCCTTTTTGTTTAAAAAGTGGTGGGGATAAACACTGTGTTATATAGAGTGTTGAAAACACCGGCGCTCGTCCGATCACTGAAGTTACCCAACGTCGGGCACTGGCAGTATTCGTATGGTTGGCCGCATGGGAACACCGCATGACGTTGGCTTTTTGTTGTACATATTTCTTAATAATAATGTTTTTTTTATATCATAGGAGACAAACGGACCGTTAGGTCATCTGATGTTAAGTGATCACCACCGTCCATAGACACTTGCAACACCATGGGAGTCGCAAGTGCGTTGCCAACCTGTCTTGAGGGAGAGGGGGCGTAAGGGAAGGTAGGCCTCCGGCACTCTTACTGACCGTACGAAATGCAATAATGCAAGCACTGTTACTTCACGTCGGTTTTCTGTGGGAGTGTGGTACTACCCCGGTCTTGCCGACCCATTCATGCTGAAACCAGCAATAGCTTCAGCGTAGCTCTGCCACCTTGTTTCCCTGTAATACAAAAGTGTCACTTCTATCGAGTTTTTACGACACATCCTGTTCTTTGTTTTCTTGTCATTTCTATTAAAACACTCTCTGTATATTCGTTAATCTATTAATTATAATGTTAAAGTATTCGTGATTGTTTTATTTTTTAAATATTAATCAGCAACAAAATTCAAATTTAGTTTAAAATTATGTTATCGCGTGCTTTCAGATGTCCATTTACTCGACAAAAAATTATACGTAAAACTACACAAGCGCATGTTCTTTTTTTAATTAACGCAAAGATTTTATAACAATGATAACTACTAATTTTGTTGAGACCGCCCGTAAAAATATTTTAAGTGTGAAATAACGAGGGTAAGTAACAAAGGTCTTATTGTTCATAAAATTATTACACTACTACCACTCGGGCTTATTTTGCATAAAATAATGAAAACGGAAGTGGTACCTGGGTAGCTCGTTGTCGCCGACGCGACGCTGACTTTAATGCATTTACTGGTAAAAGTCACTGTGAATGACAAAAGCGCATATATTTCTCGGATTTATAATTTGATTTACAACTCATTTTGAACTATCACGCACGTATTTTTACTTTTATAGGTCAAAATAAAAAAATACTGTATTCAATTTATTAATGCTCTTATGAACGCCAAAACAACCGAGTCATTGAGAAGAAGCGGCAAGAAACTCGATCTGGCTTATCTTTTTAATATAATATATGATATTTAGTATACATTACACGTCACAATCGTTTTTAGTGGATGCACAAAGATAATTCAATTCCAGACATCACTATCGTTCACATATTGATTGATCCACTCTATAATATCCTTTTGGTACACCAATATCCGCTTAACATGGCGGTAACAGAATAACGTCTACAAAGAATAGAATCTATAGAGAAGTAGAAGTTTATAACTGACTAATTACTGCCCGCGACTTTGTTTTTGTTGTTTAGTATCTTAACAATATATTCTATGTATAGAGGAAAAAATATAAAACCATTGAAAGCAAAAATAAAGTTTACAAACATGATTTCTTTGTAGGCAATATTTTTTTGTTTAGTTCTCCTCCCATGCGCATGCGCGTGTGGTGCATATGCCCCTTTTCATGCTAGGTAGAATGCGTAGTAATTATCGTAGTCTCTTAAAACTTTGTATTAAATTAAGCTATAATTATATATTTTTTTGTAGATAAGGACTAAATTTCTAAGACTTATAAATAAAAAAAGAACGAAATCTATCCAGTAGTTTTTCCTAATGCGCGCAAAACAGCACATCTCTTAAACGTTTTTTTAAACTAGCTTCTGATCTTAGGGTGATTATAGGCCTTTCTTGATAAATGAGCTATCTAACACTGAGATAATTCTTCAAATCGGACCAGTAGTTCCTGAGATTACACCCCTACCACCTCACAAACTTTACCTCTTTATAATATTAGTTTAGAGTAGTATAGATAACTACGTGATAAGCATAAAATTTTAAATAGATTTCTTGTTATATAAGACAAAGTGACTGCACTGTGTATTATAAACACAGTGTAATTCAAAAACATCGAATTTAACCAAGGAATATATAATCTGACAGCAGTCGTCGGTGTCATGTCGGGCTACAAGCATCAAGAGGGCTGAATATACATTGGCTGGTACTCGAATGCGATAAACAGTCTTGTACAGATCCCTACCTCCTTTAATCACTAGATTACAGTGTAATCGTGAAACGCGTGACACACATTGACAGGTTCGAAATATATGAACGCGCTTGTACATATGTATCGAGTTTTACGACACATCCTGTTCTTTGTTTTCTTGTCATTTCTATTAAAACACTCTCTGTATATTCGTTAATCTATTAATTATAATGTTAAAGTATTCGTGATTGTTTTATTTTTTGAATATTAATCAGCAACAAAATTCAAATTTAGTTTAAAATTACGCTATCGCAAAATTACACGTAAAACTACACAAGCCTACATTCTTTTTTTAATTAACGCAAAGATTTTATAACAATGATAACTACTAATTTTGTTGAGACCGCCCGTAAAAATATTTTAAGTGTGAAATAACGAGGGTAAGTAACAAAGGTCCTATTGTTCATAAAATTATTACACTACTACCACTCGGGCTTATTTTGCATAAAATAATGAAAACGGAAGTGGTACCTGGGTAGCTCGTTGTCGCCGACGCGACGCTGACTTTAATGCATTTACTGGTAAAAGTCACTGTGAATGACAAAAGCGCATATATTTCTCGGATTTATAATTTGATTTACAACTCATTTTGAACTATCACGCACGTATTTTTACTTTTATAGGTCAAAATAAAAAAATACTGTATTCAATTTAAGCCCTAATAATGCTCTTATGAACGCCAAAACTACCACCGGTTCGGAAAACAACCCAGTCATCCAGAAGAAGCGGCAAGAAACTCGATCTGACTTATCTTTTTAATATAATATATGATATTTAATATACATTACACATCACAATCGTTTTTAGTGGATGCACAAAGATGATTCAATTCCAGACATCACTATCGTTCACATATTGATCCACTCTATAATATCCTTTTGACACCAATGTCCGCTTGACATGGCGGTAACAGAATAATGTCTACAGAGAATAGAATCTATAGAGAAGTAGAACTTTATAACTGACTAATTGGTGCCCGCGACTTTGTTTATGTTGTTTAGTATCTTAACAATGTAGTCTATGTATAGAGTAAAAAATATAAAACCATTGAAAGCAAAAATAAAGTTTACAAACATGATTTCTTTGTAGGCAATATTTTTTTGTTTAGTTCTCCTCCCATGCGCATGCGCGTGTGGTGCATATGCCCCTTTTCATGCTAGGTAGAATGCGTAGTAATTATCGTAGTCTCTTAAAACTTTGTATTAAATTAAGCTATAATTATATATTTTTTTGTAGATAAGGACTAAATTTCTAAGACTTATAAATAAAAAAAGAACGAAATCTATCCAGTAGTTTTTCCTAATGCGCGCAAAACAGCACATCTCTTAAACGTTTTTTTAAACTAGCTTCTGATCTTAGGGTGATTATAGGCCTTTCTTGATAAATGAGCTATCTAACACTGAGATAATTCTTCAAATCGGACCAGTAGTTCCTGAGATTACACCCCTACCACCTCACAAACTTTACCTCTTTATAATATTAGTTTAGAGTAGTATAGATAACTACGTGATAAGCATAAAATTTTAAATAGATTTCTTGTTATATAAGACAAAGTGACTGCACTGTGTATTATAAACACAGTGTAATTCAAAAACATCGAATTTAACCAAGGAATATATAATCTGACAGCAGTCGTCGGTGTCATGTCGGGCTACAAGCATCAAGAGGGCTGAATATACATTGGCTGGTACTCGAATGCGATAAACAGTCTTGTACAGATCCCTACCTCCTTTAATCACTAGATTACAGTGTAATCGTGAAACGCGTGACACACATTGACAGGTTCGAAATATATGAACGCGCTTGTACATATGTGATTTGAATTGAAAATGGGATGTTTTTTTTTCTCTGATTATTAAAGTGAAACTTCTTATGACACCAATTATATTATGAGTAAAAAGCTGCAGATAGGTCATTAGCGCTTCGACAGCGCTTTGTTAAAACTCGGCTAGCTAGCAAACGTGATCTCTATATCGTGTCAGCGTTAATGGAAGGATGTCATGTACTGATCGTTTCATAAAATGCCTCAGAACTATGGCAAAGGGCAGTGTTATGAGATATTGCACAAATTATGCAAGCAAAACTCCTTACAGTTTATTTATTGGCATATCATTCATATTACTATTAACACGAATTAATTAATATTTCCAAGTATCGAATATTACGCAAAGAAATGATAGATGTCAAAGAAACAAAGCAAGATGTCATATCTGTTTTAATTATTCTTTATTTTTGACGGGCAGATCTAAGCAACATATAATTATTTCTTTTTCACCATCGATATTCAGAATATGCCATCTTACTTCCACATTTTATCTAAGATAGTATGACGTTACAATATTAATTTACGTATGTGTGCGTTATCGTGCCATTTGTTTTGTTCAAAATATCATGTAGGTAACGTATCTACACCTTTTTACTTTTATCATTGTATGGTACGGTAGGCAAAACTTTTCGTCACGCGTTACGCGTAAAACATAAGGTATGTCATAAGTATGTATAATTAAGTGTGTCTGGTTCTAGTATTATACAAAAATGAGTAAATGTATAGTTAAGTATTTATACTACGGGACTCTGTATAGTATATAGTTTATGAGGATTGTCATATCCATATAATTTAATACATATAAGCCAAAGTAGTTTCACTTCCTCCACGTGTACATTCTGATACACGAAAAGTTTTTTCCCTCTGATTATGTTTTTGGTCATTGCTCAACTCTTATCAAAAAGCGGAATGGTACGTAGCGTAAATTCTTTCTTTATTATATTCTATATATATATAGCACACTCATTTATTGAGACGACACGTGCGCCATCTTTTTTCTCCCATCCTCCGCAATACCGGGGCAGCACAGGGTCGTTCTTGCAAGTACCATGCCGACACGTGCGTCACCAGGTATAAAGAAAGTTTTCACGCAAGTTAAAAAAACAGCTGTATACATTTTCAACGCAATCAAATGAACGTCAGTAACACAAAGACAGACATATTATTTTTGATATATAGATTAAAACGATCCAGACGTTATAAGAAATATAGAAATAATTGTATAAAAACGCTCTTTATATTGAGCGGATTCAAGTTTCACCAACTTCCACCCTTGAGATTGAAATACACTCAGAGAAAGTTCTCAATGTGTTCGTTCTAAAAGGTCAAGATCGAGGGTCCGTTTTATACTTTATAAAATGTTAACACTCGTGTGTATAATTAGTTGGGCCACATTTAAGAAAATTACTTTTAATATAGTAAATCAAAGTGAAAAAGTGAGGACAGGAGAGATTTGTAGTCCCTCTCCAGACTACAAGTCGGGGCCCTGATGAGGGGTCAACACCTGCCGGGACTGGTAGAAACACTGCAGAGGCCGTTCCTACCCGCCCGGCTAAATGGTACAAGAAGAACACCGAGGGGGTTCTGCCCTGCTAGGTGCAAACCTCCAAGAGGATTAGCCCGTGAAAAAAAAAGGAGGGATATTTATAATTGAAGATTTTTATGTTATACCTTACTGTATATTAAATGGCAAATAATATACGATAATATTACAACTTTATAACAATAATAATAACAATAAACATTACTTGATATGTATTGGATAGATTAAAAAAATCGACAATATTTATTCTCAAAACCCGCACTGGAATATCTTAGGGGTAATAAAACAAGACGCCCATAAAAAAAGGAAGGACTTTATAAATATAGAGCTAGAAAAAAAGTTTTTTTTAAATTTATAGGTGAATTCGATTTCGAATGTAAATTATTAAACACAAATAATCTGATTCTAATAAGCGATATATGGTTTTTAAGGAAATTGAATGCTCTACATATATATATTTTATATTTTTTTCGATAAGCCGTCTCGTTCAAAACTTATTCAAACTAAAGTTAAATTCATGTTCAATTTCCTACAAAACCATTTATCGCTTATTAGAATCAGATTATTGGTTAGTAAGCTAGAAAATTATCCCTGCTAGGTGCAAACCTCCAAGAGGATTAGCCCGTGAAAAAAAAAGGAGGGATATTTATAATTGAAGATTTTTATGTTATACCTTACTGTATATTAAATGGCAAATAATATACGATAATATTACAACTTTATAACAATAATAATAACAATAAACATTACTTGATATGTATTGGATAGATTAAAAAAATCGACGATATTTATTCTCAAAAACCGCACTGGAATATCTTAGGGGTAGTAAAACAAGACGCCCATGAAAAAAGGAACTATTTTATAAATATAGAGCTAGAAAAAAAGTCTTTATTAATATTTATAGGTGAATTGGATTACAAATGTAAATTATTAAACACAAATAATCTGATTCTAATAAGCGATATATGGTTTTTAAGGAAATTGAATGCTCTACATACATATTTTATATTTTTTTCGATAAGCGGTCTCGTTCAAAACTTATTCAAACTAAAGTTAAATTCATGTTCAATTTCCTACAAAACCATTTATCGCTTATTAGAATCAGATTATTGGTTAGTAAGCTAGAAAATTATTTAAAAAAAAGTGTATGTGTACTTATGTACACGCGTTAGAAGTTATACTTCTTTGGCGTAACAAGATAAAAATCTATTATTAATTTATTGAGACAACTAAAACGTTGACTATAGCTAACTTCAGCGTGTCGGTTTTTCGAGACGGTGTGCGTGCGCATCGTAAAAATTTACTCTCATCATTTTTCCCTAACACGCCAAAAGAATTATAACTTCAAAAACTTTCCTGTGTAAATACATGGTAAGTAGAAAAACCCAATGCGCGACCTCCTAAATATTAATATTAAGATCCGCTTTTCACTGAAGACATTACAGTGCCGGTTTTGAAAAAAAAAGATTGTCAATTTTTTAATTAGCTTACTATGTATAGATAAGCACTAAGCGCTCATAAAATAGGTCGTACATGAATACATGTGCAAAAATATTTATTTATAATTTACTAGCGGGCCCGGACGTTGCCCCGTCCTGATAATAAAAAAATCCTCGTGAATCACTGTATCTATTAATCAAAACCGCGTGAAAATCCGTTCGTTTTTGAGTTTATCGCGAGCAGACAGACAGACGCGGCGGAGGACTTTGTTATGTGGATATAATCGGGATCTCTTTATTAGGCTCAAAGATTAAAATATAAATTGGTAGCGGGGAAAAGATTAAGAACGTCTTCCTAATCTAATAATCAACCGATTTTCTTTATTATTATTTTTCTGTTTAGTAAGATATTGATGAGCTTTAGTGCTAGCAATAAAACATTTTTTTTTGTTCTTTTTTGTAATCCGAGACCTTGTTTTTCCCTGTATCTTTATTATCATATGTTATAATTGCGGAGTGTTAAATGTGTGTCATTGTTATTGGTTTCATTTCCTTGGTTTTATTTGCTTATCCTAGTTACATTTCCTAAGTTTAATTTAACAATAATGATAGTCATTGCCGTTTCATAATACATAAGATTTTCATTATATTAAAATAGTTTACATATACATTGAATAGGAGTATCTTATTTTGTACGTATCTGCGTCTACAGCTTAATGGTACCTTAGTAATACATGGTTAGTATTATATATTTTATTAGTTTGTATATATTTTTTTCCAAGTCAAATAAATAAATTAATAAATAAATTAGGAAATATTTGCATCTTTTTCCATACTGTCGGCAAGTACAAGCCTTTAATTATTAAGTTTCTATTCGTCACATGTTTACCTCTACTAATCTAAAATATTTGTACACTCAAGAAACCCAATGATGTTGAATCTTAAAAAACCTTGTGAATTATAGTTGAATTTCGACCACCACTAATTATAAAATGCATGTATACTATTAATTGAGCAATAAGACCAGTATGTCACGTGAATAATTAATGTAATAATTGATATCATTAGTGACTGGCAATTTCAATGAAACCACAGCATAATTTAATATTAAAATGGGAATGTATAAGTCAGAGCGTAAATTTAACATGACATAACACGAAGGCCGTATTCTTTTGAAATATACAATATTAGCAGTGCCCACAGCTCCGCTCACGTTAACTACAAAGTTATTGTTAAAGATTGTTTTATTTAATAAAGTTTTGTTTTAAGTGTATTATTTATTTTATACCCATTTATTTATTACAAAACCATTTATTATGGATAAGATTAAGGATGAATATATCAGAGGAAGTTTGAAAATGGCATCAGTGACAGAGAAGCTGAGGAGTAATAGCTTAGCATGTCATGAGGAAAGATGAAGACCACGTAACTAGAAAAGCTTTGAGTATTATGGTATAGGAGTAGAGGAAGACCGAAAAGGTATGGATGGATATTGTGAAAAATGATATGTGTGTAAAAGGCTCTTACAGAAACCGACGTGAAGTAACAGTGCTTGCATTGTTGCATTTCGTTCGGTCAGTGAGAGCGCTGGAGGCCCACCTCCCCTCCCCTCTCCTCTTCCTCGCCCTCCTTTTCCCCCAAACACAGGCTGGCAACGCACTTTCGACTCCCCTGGTGTTGTTAGTGTCTATGGACGGTGGTGATCACTTAACATCAGGTGACCCATCTGTTCGTTTGCCTTCTATGACGTAATAAAAAAAAACTTAAACCAGTATCGTGTAAAGTGTACAGTTATTTATGATGTAGGATGTACACAGTCTTTACTATATTGCTTGTGTTCTGTATTATGGGCAGTTCTGGGAATCGAATAATATACGTCATGCACGGTATATGGTTTATTCCACGCGTGGGCCTACATACAGAGCGTAACAATGACTGGCTGACTGGCCGCTACAACAAACTGTCATAGAGTACAAATATACTTGTGAGCCTACACTCGCTTCTCGGTTAAGTAGTAAAAACATGAGCGTAACTAACAAACTCATATTGGGATTTATAACGGTAATAACAGTGATAAGCATTACATAAATAGGTTTATGATAATATATAATAATATATAATGATAATACTCGATAAATTTCTCTACTACATTATATTTGATAATATATAATATTCTAGATAAAACATTCCTATAGAATCTACTTGAAGACATTCTCTGTCAACTTAATGAGCAGTATCAGGCAACAGTCAAAGCCGAGGTGTGCCGTGCACCCTTGAGCTAGTTGTCAAAATAAAATCGGCTGAGTGCCTTAAGCGCTCGCCTTAGTAGCCCGGTGAAGCTGTTAAGACCTTGCTGGGTCAATAGTGTAGTCAGTTCGAAAAAAAAAAACTTAATGAACTCTTAACTGTATAACTTATTCCATATGTTATCTGACGTGACAAACTATATATTAAAATATGACCAAGAAAGTATACATATGGTTTTAAATATAATCGCGAAAATCTCCCGATACCTTTAAGTTTTAAGCATACAAATACACAAACAAATAGAAAGATATTGTTTTTATTATATATGAGCTTCTGTGCGCGACTTCTTCCACGTACACGCAGCGGAAGCTCTCAAAAGGAAAAAAAAACTATTTTAAACATTCTTCTCATTAGTGCTCATTACTTACATTACATTAGTGCTCCGCTCCTATTGGCTTTAGCGTGATGATATATAGCCTTTCCCGATAAAGAAGCTATATAACACTAAAATAATTTTCAAATCGGACCAGTAGTTCCTGAGATTAGCGCGTTCAACCAAACAAATATGCTTTATAATATTAGTATACTCGTAGATTACTTACCACTTTTCTCTCGTACTTAGTTCCAGCCGTCATTCAAATTACAATAATTTTTGATAGAGTGGACCGATTGTAAAGAAACAAAGACTAAGTTACTCTCGAGGATATGCTTTACGGTTTAATTGGTGTGGTTTTACTGTAATCTCAGTACTTTACCAGTGACGCGTGTTCATACAAACACACAGATATATTCAATTACCTACTTATTCCTATCTGCAAAAGTTTTTTCACGAAAACCGATAAAGTACAGAAATATTAGATTTACAGTCTTATTATATGCATAAAAGATGTATAGATATAAAGATTGTTCAACTCACTTCAAGTATATTCTTATTATTCTTTCGTTTAGTAAATGTCTTTGTATCGATATTATGATAAATGCGACCAACTTCCTAATGGCGTGCATTCTATACTATATTAGACATAAATGGCGCTTGTTTTGCCAACACTGCACGTTTATTATTACCAAATAAACCGTCAATTTATGTTCCTACTTATCGGGCGATCGTTGTAAATTTGCGACATGAAACTGTGAAAATTGGCTCGGTTGTAACGCGTCGCGCGGCTTTACACACCATTGATTGCATAATACGCAACAATATATCCATGTACAATACAAACGTATCTCTAAATGTTTTATGTTATCAGGCTAGAAAACGTTTGAAACTATATTTGGAATGATAATGGTATATTGTGCAAATAAAATTTGTTCTATGATCTCATTATATTGAACTTTAATCGCCAGTAATTCCAACTATCTAATCTACATCTATTTAATGTATCTATAAGTATACTATACATGCATTATATAGGTATACGCAATACACGGAATAGTACTTAATAGTTAAGTTTAAAATTTACTATACCAGGTGAAAGGTTGAACACTCGCAGTATTCGAGGGCAGAATATTATATTATATATTATGAAGTATTATGTAATAGCAGAACCGCACGCGTTTTTTTAAATTGTATTAAAGAAATGTAAAATTGTGAGGCCATGTACAATTATAGAAACGCTCTTTAAAACAATTGTAAGTACGACACGCACGCCACTTACAGTAACACGTAACGTGTACATTAGATATATAAATAGTAACAGTGTATCAAATGAGGTTTATCATCAGCAACATATTTAGAACATTAACCCACCATACTACCTCAGTTCTCACTTACATTTTATAAGGAACTAATGAAACAAGATGTTATTATGATGATATAATATGCCCATACTGCCAATAAGTAATACGTCTATAGTCTAATATTAGAAAGACCTCTTCTATCTTCAAAATTACTATTAATAATTATAATGTTGAATTGTAAACAATGAATGAGCTGACGTCTTGAAATCTTGCATTAATATAAATCAAGATATAAAACTTTATTTATGTCTAAGCAGTTTTTAATATTTGATAATTTAAATAGTGTTCATTGAACTCGATACAATATTCTCATATGTTACTATGGTTACTGAGTTATGTAAACGAAAGCGCGACAAATAAAACAAAATGGCCGCCAAAATGACCAAAAAGACAATATAATTCAGAATACATACATAGATACAGACATATGAATTGCAATTATATTTATTTTAAACAATCTTCATGAATTATAACGCACGTCTTACGCACAAGATTACAGTGAACAATACATTTTTGCTAAATTTTATGCGGACGAAGTCGCGGGTCATAGCTAGTCTAAAATAAAATAACCTATAAAATCAGTTATCTGGCAGTCTCATGAAAATCAGTTTAACCGTGTTGGAGATAGCACCGCGGCCGAAGCCACGGTTAACAGTTAGTCTAATTCAGAGTAGCCTAAGTAATCCGCTGTAATTTCAGCTATCTGCCAGAGAAATTCCCGTCAAAATCGGTCCAGCCGTTTCGGTGATTACCCGGAACAAAAAGATAGACGGGCAAGGTCCGACAAAAAATTTAAAAATTGCTTTTAGGTTCACTATTTTGCAATCAGTATTTTTTATTTATTTTAATATTACATACAGACACTTCATTTTTATTATATGTATAAAAGATAATACTTCATGGTGACATTTAATATATAAAATAATAAAATCAAAACAAATATTAATAAAGAACAAAGAGAACCTAAAGATTGTTCTAAGACTTTCAAAAGTAAAGGTTGTGTTTAACCTGGGTGCAATGACCGGTGCCGAAAGATGTAAGGTGCGACCCGGAATTAATAACCTTCGATAATAAAACGGACAATAAACCCTTTCGTTTTTATTCACGCCGTTCCCATGCTCACTTTCAAGTGAAAGTGATATCACCCGACGGTCATTGACACTGTTTTAACATAGACACGTAGAGGATTGCGTGTATTTTGGTATTTTTCTAGATAATTAGTTCAAATATTAAGCAGCTATTTTTTTAATTATTTAATTAGGACGAGAATCGAGTACAGAGTATCCACTATAAATATTGCTACTGTCTAAACTTTCAGCCTGTTTATAGGAATTATAAGGTATTTTTAACCCTTCACTAAGATATCACTCACGTTTATTCGATAAAATATTTTAATTACGTTGCGCACATAATTTAGGTGGAATTTACGACTCATATTTCTTTTAATATGATAGAAAATATTCATTATAATATATATAATTATGCACAATAAAAATATTGTTGAGATAGGAGTTATAAAGCTTCTTTGACTTTGATAAACTGCCAACATTAAAGCGCCAAATATTGGCCGGTTATCTAAATCGCCTAGCCACTTATGACGCCATTTTAGTATATTGCACGCATGCGATGCCGGGCCGAGGTGCTAATTTTGTATTACTGAGTAATTGCCATTATTTATTCTGCCTTGCATCTCAAAGAGTTAATGCAATTATAAAACAAAGTCGTCCGCCGCGTCTGTCTGTATGTTCGCGATAAACTTAAAACTACTGAACGGATTTTCATGCGGGAGATAGAGTGATTCACGGTGAAGGTTTGGAAATTTCGGAAAAAGTCAAGCTTTCGTCGAAAATGCTGCCAAATCCTTTTGAGAATTAACCAAATAATAATAAACGAAGCAGACGCAGTCGTAGGAATCAGCTAGTTAGATATAAAGTAAAAAAACAAGGCAGTCATAATAGGCTGCTGAAAGAACTGAAAACTCGAAACAATGGAATAACAGTGTACTTTTTTGAATTTTTAAATCAATTCTAGTCTGAATTATTTGAATTTCATAATTTGTCAATTGGAATTATTAACATTACTCTGGTTTTCATATCTATTGGCACTTGGAGCAATAACTATATACATTTTTATACATATTATTAATGAATGAAGCTCAATACTACATGTAGGTACACAGGCCGCTATACCACGCGTCGTTAGTTTGACGCAAACGCAATACGTCACGTGCATATCGAGGTCATAGGTTACGATCGGTGACGCAAGATTTTATCGCTCCAAAAATTCAAAAACCCATGGTACAGTCGAGTATATACAATACCTGGCCTAAGTGCAATACGTCACGAGGATATCGAGGTCAACGGTGACGCTTCATTAGCATATCAAGGTCTTCGGTTACGCAAACCCGTCACCCCTATCAAATATTTATTTCTACAATATCTATCAACGCGGCTTAACAAGTTTTCAATTCAAAGTACATAAAAGTATATAATCTTGAATACAGTAAAGAAGGCTTACAACGAATTATACATCTATAAGTTACACGTTATTGTAGAACAAGAAATAAAAAAACTCGTCGCAGTGAAGGTTCAATCAGGCAACAAAGCGACATTCCGTTTTTATAGCCGACATATCCTCATATAAAGAAAAGTATAAAAATAATAAGGAGTCATGAGGGAAAATAAAATACAATAATAACTCGACGGAAAAGTCATTGTCCGACGGCTTGAGAGGATTTAGGGTGTTTCACGATTATTATACATAAGTAGATATGTGCGATGCGACACATGAAAAGGGTAAACGGTCAATTTTGTACGATTTGAATTTCACGTCGCCTCCAGCGATCCAATCGTAAAGAACGATATCGATGACAGTTACAATTTTGTTTACAAGGATTTATTTACGGTATCGTCATCGCACCGTATACCGTATATTGCTACGTACGTTGCTTCTACAGCATTTACAAATCCGATATAAAATATATTCTGTCTTAAGTTTTATTAATGGCAACGAATCTTCTAGATTATTACTGTCATTATTTATAGGTAATAATATGACAAGTGTCTTGAGATAATTCCAATGTTATAACAAGATGGTGGCACCCTTTTTAGAACTTTCGAGGTAGTTTTTGTGGTATCTCCGAATTCATGCTCCGTGGTATAATTTCCCTTCATTTGTGCACAATAACCAAATTATATTACGTAAAACACCAACAATATTACAAAATATAGAGTTAAATAACACAAGATTATGAATAAAATTCAAAAACCAATACATGACAGACTAAAATTCCTCCAAAAACTCCCAAAATATATTAATTAATTCTAATCCTAACTATTATCATAAATCCGAATGTGAGTTCGTTTGTTTGTTACACTATTAAGTCTTATTTACTGAACCGAACATAGTGTAATTTTGTAGACATGTTATGAGGGTTATAGAATAATACAAAGGGTACTTTTATCTAGATTTCCTTTTATATGATAGAAGGCAAACGAACAGGTGGGTCACCGGATGGTAAGTAATCACCGCCGTCCATAGACACCAGGAGTCGCAAGTGCGTTGCCAGCCTGTGTTTGGGGAGGTGTCGGTGGGCCTCTGGCACTCTCACAGACCGAACGACAAGCAACAATAAAAACACTATTACTTCAAGTAGGTGTTTCTGTGGGTCGGGTGGTACTACTCCGGGCGAGCCGACCCATTCATGCTGAAACCAATAATAGCTTCAGCGTGGCTCTACCACCTACAAAACGTAGATGCCTACTGCTCCTGAGGGATATGTCAAATCTGTTAACACAAGCGAAGACGAGACAAAGGATAATCCTTATTAATATTATTAAGGAGTATGTGAGTTTGTTTGTTACGCTTCCACGCCTCAACTATTTGACCGATTACAGTGAAGTTTTGCAGATACGTTGTCAGGGCTACCGAAAAAGTTACTTTTAATCCAGAATAAAACGTACTGTTGCCAAGATATCGAATCTAATATAGATTATAGATAACGCGAACGAAATCGCGTGCAAAACCCGGTAATAAGTATAATATACAGATACTTGTTTCGATTGATGTAAGCGTTTTTATGCACAAATTATTTTCGACCAGTTATTTCACTTCATGAATAAATTCTATGATTTCTATAGATATTACTAATCATTTTAATAAGTTTTCAAAATTTTAAATTACATATACATCTCGTGTAAAATTATATAATACCATTAAAAGCTGTCAGTAACAGATCTAAATACAATAAAGTTAATATATAACTCTTCGAACAGTTACAACATATTCTTAAATGAAATATTTGTGGCTAACGTAGTCTTGTGGTTTTAGTGTAATAGGGCAGAACTAAGTTAAGCATTTTCGAAGTCAATCTATCATTCACTTGAGCCGAATACCTCTAGCCGTAGGGTCAATATAATTCCTGGCATGCCGATTTTCACCGAAAACGATATTATTAAATTACAAATAGATCATTTGTCCCATAGTAAGTAGGTACATCTGAATGTCTCATCTGACATGGTGATAAGCGTAGACACTTTGCTTAATCCAAGTTAAGAGACACCATAAGCACACTAACTACTATTAACTAAATCTTAGGATCAACGGAATGTTCTGTCTTTAATAAATGACGCTACAACGTTTTTAAGTGGAATTAAAGTATTCGTGGAAAATTAACTGTAGAACGAATATAAAAAAGAACAGGGTGGTCGTAAAGACACACGATAGAAGTGAAACTTTCGTAATACAAGGAAACATATTAATTATTCATTAATCACGTTTGAATAGCATATAGGTTGCGCTCAATGATCGCCACGTCGCCTGAACCCAGTAAATACAACCACGCAACAACGAGAAGGAAAGAAACTAAGAAGAGCGTATGTCTCACTGTTCTCCAATACGCAAAGGGAAGCGAGGCATTGCTCTCACTCTGGTCAACACAGTATTTACCTCCATCACTTTTCGTCACACAAAAAGGTTACGGATCAAAATTTCAAAGACAACCCATAGGAAGTCTCACTTCACATATACATATATAAAGAAGTAGTGAACATAAACGAAATTCTTTTTAAAACTATTCCTATTATCTAACGTTATGATAACAGTTTTTTTTCAATATTGTTGGTTTCGCATAGTGATCGTTTGGAATTGACAATATAAAGGAAGAGAGGGGTGATGAAACCGAAACAACCGTGTCCGGTGAGTACCTGCACCAGTCGGAACGTCAGGGAGCCTCCTCCTCAATGGCCATTCCTCTCAGATCCGGGGCTGCCAATCCCCAGCTTCTCGATTTAGTGTTGAGGTCGCCCATGAGGAACAGGAAGCGGCGTCAACCATCTGACTGCTCCCTGCAGGTAGCCAAGGAACACCTCAAAGTCCCGCAGGGGCCGGTTAAGGGAGAAGTATGCCCCCACAATTACTGCACAAACAGATCCTATGCAGCGGCAGAGTGGTTCAGGTTCGCCTGGAGGAAGTTGCAATTGGCGTTATCCATCACTGGTCCATAGCAACTTTCTCCTGCCTGGCAGATACTACCTTGGGGCCTCCCAGCGTCCGCACATACGGCGCAGCGGGCCGCCTCCGCCTTGCACTCGGTCGTTTTATGATCCGCAGCGCCGCAACGGTAGCAACCGTCACCCCTGTTGGACGAGGAGGGGCACAAGGGGCGGGTGTGTCCCAAGCCCATGCACTTATAGCAGCGCATGGGCTTCTCGTTCAGCAGCTGCACGCGCACGACACTCCACCTGACCAGGAGCTTGCCGGCCTGTACAAGCTCCTTGACCGCCGCCACGGGGAGCGTCATATAAACGGCTAAAAAATTGGGTTTTATCTCCCCAGCCTTAATTTCTTCAACTTTGTAGTTGGCCTTCGCTGCCACGACCGTTAAAACCTCCTTCCGAGACACCGAATCATCGAGGCCGACGATCCGGATGACTAGCATTGTGTGCCCTAGTCTCTTTGTGCTAAACCTGGGGCATTATAATAGTTTAAAAAAAACTAATGTACAAATTAGAAATATTTTTTAATTTACTTTGTTGAATCATAAACTTTGATCTAAAATTTAATTATCAAACCACTTTATAAACGTTGTGTACAAAAACTTAATTTATTTTTGAATTTTCAGTTAATTATCTATAGTTTATACTAATTCTTTAAAGCTAAAGAATTTTTTTTTTCTGTTTGAACTAGAACAAACTGTCAGATTTGAAAAAAAAACTATTTCTTAATTTTTTTAGGCTTTCTCTCCGCGACTTCGTATTAATATTAATTTGATAAATTCCCAAGGGAAAATTACTTTTTTTCTAGAAGTTATTTTTGTACCTTTGCCTTTGGCATGACCTCTGTATACAATTTTTCATGATCAATGTGGTTAAATCGTAAAAACGTAACAAACAATCAAACTCGGATTCGCATTTATACTGTTAGGTAGGATTTATTGAGGAATGTTAATATATTAGCAGAGTATTTACCAAAGTATAAATTAGAACGCCAAACAAAATGAAAGTAGTAGTACGATCGGGCTATCTGGTATGGCACAATGTATCAAAGGCCGACGGCAAGGTGTGTACCCAGCTGCCTCTCTATAGGTAGGAGCCCGGCGGTGACCTTCCACCGGGCGGACCGTTGGGGCGGCTCTACAAGGTTGATTAGCATTGTACGATGCCTTGCCGCCCCAACAATTACGGTCTGTCGGTACACCATGGGGTTTTAGTCTGTGCGAGTTGGACATAACCCACCCTTCCCCCCATAAGGGATTCCCCACGTTAATAAAAAAAAAAAAGGTTGGCCTTACAATGAGAACCGAGTATTACCGAGAAGGATCGAACTGGATCTGCCTATGTGACTTAGGTATGTATACCTTAATTGCGTGATCTGCTCCTTAAAAACAGTCGTGCTTCATTTAGAATTTGTTTTAGCTACATTTGATACACGGATGAAATGGTGGAGAATAATCTGTGTATATAGTTTTTATAAAAAAACTGCATTCATATATTGCATAAAAAATCATACTAAATGTGTAGCGGGAAAATCATCCTTTAAAAACGGAAGAGCATTTCGTCGTTATAAAAAATAGTTTTTGTCCATCACTTTAATGATGAAAGCAGCAAAAACATTTTAAAACATCCCAGTGTACCATTAAAATAATAACTTCCCCTCTGTTGTGCTTTTTTGTAACGAGTCAGACATAATACTGTAATACTACGCCTGTGCATAGCATTTCTCACAAATTAAATACCTACCACAACAGACAAGATGGAACAAAATATGTTTAATATTTGCAAAGATTTTCATCTGATTTTATATAGATCAGAGTCGAAAAAGCTAGCAACTTGAAAAATTTACCAGTTCACTTTTTGACCATGGTAAATTACTTATTACAATTCAACAAGAGGTTGATCATAATTTACTACAATGCATAGAGTAGAAATTTCACAAACATTTTAACGCCATACGAACCTCCAATGCATGTAATTCGTCTATATGGGCTAAAAAATAACAAAGGTATTATTCAATTTACAACTAAATTTTACATTTTGAGTATTAACGACTTTACAATTTTTAGTTACATATATTGTTACTAATTCATGCTATACAATCCAATGGTAATATAAATATAGCAGGTTTTTAACACTTAAATAGTGTATGTTATGTGAAATAATTACAACGTCCATGTATTTCGCTTGAAAAATAATTGTAATATAAAAAGTCCTAATGTATTTTATTTTTTTATTATTCGAAACTAAGTGTAGTACTTTAATAAAACACTTATTTAAGTTCATCAAATGATCTTTTATACTATTCTAACTGAAAAATTACTACTGTTTGTACAGAATATGTACAAACTCAACCAAAAGGCATATAAACAAAACATAAATTCTCGTATAAGTCGAAATTTGCTAAAGCATAATACAACAAAAGAGTTTTGGTTGTGAATTGTGGTTGAAAGAAGAACCTCTGTGAGAATAACACAGTAAAGCAAAATGAAGCTTACTCGAAGACGCGGTGCATTTAGGTTTTATTTTTCATTTAGCATCCCTGGTCGACTTAGGATACACTTCAAACCGAGAATTGGTAAGCCGAAACGTACTGCTGCAGGAGATTTGTACAAATCGAAAGCTCCCCTTAGTTTTTCTAGTTACGTTTGAAAGTTGATTCACTATTCTTTACGTAATCTAGTCTTGAACGTGTATTTTAAAATTTCTATTTATAATTTGAAATAAGCTGATTTTTATGTTTTTATTTCATTACGTTCTAAATATAGTAAGTGGTCTGATAGACTTTTTACTGTCCAGTCGGTAAAGAGTGATTAATCCTTATGAAGTTAGCCCCTTAACTAATATTATAAATGGTGAAAATCACTTTATTTGATCACGTCTTAACTACTCACAACCATAGACAACCATTACAACAATTTGAACGCGAAGCCGCGCGCAAATAATTATTATACATAACCTGTGAAGTGTTCACTATTTATCAATAAATATACGCTTCTATATTTATTTATATGTATAAATAAATACTTTATTTTAAGACCATATAACATTTTAAATATTAAAACAAAAAATAAAACAAATTTTATAAAAATAACGCTTCGTTAAATTATGACACATTAATTTCACCAACTAGAGTTCTAATTGACAAAGCTAATAAATGACAATATCTTAGAAAGGTGGCTCGACCGATACAATTTATTCTCGTTACGTGGAAACATAAAGGGAATCATTCCTGTCTTTCCGGGAAATTATGCATTCCCTCGAGGTAGCAATTATACGAAGACCACTAAATGAAGTTTTATTATGATTTAGACTATAAGTGACTCATTTATTAAACCCTCATGTACGTTGAAAGAATTATATGTATTTACAGACACCCGTTGTGGATGTTCGCTTTCACTCTGTAAAAATCACTTCACACTTATTTTCTTCAAAATATTGTCTTTTATGCAATTTAATGCACCTGATAGTAAGGGCAATGGAAATTATTTGTTTAGTTAAGTATATCAAGTGATCAATATATTTATTTTTTATGTCATAGGAGCCAAACGAACAGGTGGGTCACTTGATGCTAAGTGATCATGAATTCTATGGATGGTGGTCCATAGACACTTGCAACACCAGGGGAGTCGCAAATGCGTTGCCAACCTGTGTTTGGGGGAGAGAGGAGGCGGAGGGGAGAAGGAGAGGAGAGGGGATCTAGCGCTCTAACTGACCGAACGAAAGGCAACAATGCAAGTGCTGTTACTTTAAGTCAGTGTTTCTGTGAGAGGGTGGAACTATCCCGGTCGAGCCGACCCATTCATGCTGAAACCAATAATAGCTTCTGTGTGGCTCTACCACCTTCAAAAATGAATTACCACACATAAATTAATACTACTTAAGCACAATCTATAAACACATTGCACTTTTAAACCTGCCTTTAAAACATGCTTATATGGTGGACAGTTCCAATTTAAAAATACAAATAAAGAAGATAAAATAGAAACTAAAATACTATGAGGAACTATTACATAATGATAATATTTAATACAGAGTACATGAAATGCAAAATTAAATCAAAAACATAATAAAATTATACTGTTTAAAATTTATGTCTCTCAACAACACTAATACCTTTTCCTTGAAAGTCCAAAATTAAATCAAAAACATAATAAAATTATATTGTTAAGGATTAAAATTTATGTCTCTCAACAACACTTAATACCTTTTCCTTGAAAGTTCTCAACGAGTTACTAAAGTTGTCAATCTAATTCCTAATTTATTGTACAGACTACTCAACCTAGATACAGATGAATTTAGGCTGATATTAGTTCTTCATTTCATTTGTATGGCGGTAGGGATTCAGTTGACTTTAATTGGTTCTAAATTTTATTTTAAATTTGTATTTTTTGTTTTGTTTTACATTGTTTACATTTGGTATTGTTTTTAATCAATTTTATGGACATTTTAAACCTTAAGTTTAGTTTAGTAACCTTAAGCGACCTTACGTTTATTTCGAATACGAATTTCCGCCTGCTTCCTTGTGATCATTATTTTTTCAGTTTCTTTGAAATAAAATCCTAGTTATTATGCGTTATTGTAGAGATAAGAAAACGGTTATATTTTTAAAATAATCTACAAGCTAAGTTTAATAAGGTTTTTTTTAAGGCAATTAAGTGGACAGAATTCTCAAAAAAATATTGTAATATTATTATTCTTTTTATCTCGCATTTTTAAGTTTGAACCGATAATTCTTGTTTTAATATTGATAAATAATCGGTGTTTAATTGCTTTTATAAATCAAAAGAAAATTTCGATTTAAATTGATACTTTTTTTTAATAAATTTTTGATGTTGCATTTTTGACTTATTTTGATAAAAGCTAAAAACATGTTAACTCAAAAATGGTTCACTTTTGCATAATGCATATGGGGGTTAAAATTATCACAAATAATCACCCCTATCACCTCCTTACGGGAATACTTCGAATTACCAATAACCCTGCATATATACCGCCTATACTCGACATTTGATTCGAATTGGGATAGAAGCTTCATTATTTTTTACGATATTCAAAAATTAATAATATTTATATGATGAATTAGGATTTACTTCTTGTGTACAAATTTCATTAAAACCACTTAGGGCGGCGCTTGCTTTTTCATAATTTCGACTTATTCTATTATATTATTTGGATATGATCATATTTCATAAACATTATTACACATAAGGGGTTTCCAATCAATACTCAAAAACGTCCAAAGCAGGATCATTATAAAACATGACATGTGTTATAATTTTCTATCAAATTAAAAAATTTCGACGAATGTATTTACTGTCTTAAATCCAAACGCAGTGATATACAGCAAACATATATATATCCAATTATACACGAGCGTGTAAGTGATAATTTAAATTCATTTTTTTTTGTTTACTTTTATGGATTGTATGACCGACAATTTGTCCCAGAAATGAAAGTCTGGGGCATATTGTTCAAAATACTTATGTAGTGTAGACGTAATACTCATGTATATGCACTATTTGAGTTTCATTTACGTTATAATTTAATATTATCACTTGCGAAACGTTAATTAGGTTGAGTTAAACGTATTTATTAATATAAAACGAACGTAAATAGTACTGCAATCTTAAATTCAATCATAACAGTTTGCTGTTAGAACACAGATTACCTCGTGTACCAGCATATGTTGCCAATCATATCCTTCGAACCGGGACAAAGCAGATCGAGCCCTGGTGTTGTTCCATAGAAATACATGAACAGACTCTTCCACTTTCCATAATTTAATAATAAATTTAATTAAAATAAAATTAGATGTAAGTAATATTGTTCTTGCTGGAATGTATTAAATCTAATTTTCTCCCTGTTAATTTTAATTTAACAGTATCAATTAATTAATTTATGAACTTCTTAATATTTATTAAACTACTCAAAATATTATCTTACTTTCATTTATTCAATAATATGTATATCTTATTATTCCTAAAAGAATTTGCATATAATTATTTTATACTGTCAATTTTAAAATAAATTATTTCCTGTATAAAACTTTACGAAAATCATTTGAGAATTAAAAAGTTACTACGATTTTGAAAAGCAATATTGACAATTATTATGCTCTATCAATTATGGAATATCAAATAATTTGATTTATACACAAACTTAAAAATAAGCAGAAATCGTTTAACATCATATGTTATAGGGACTAAGTTTTTATAACAAATGTACAAAAAAATTTTTACCCTCATGCGCCTAAAGAAGTTTCACTTCAAAAAATAAAAAAAATAATAAAATTTTATTTATAAATTGCGTTTACTGCAAATGACGTTATGC
Organism: Antheraea pernyi; assembly: GCA_015888305.1. Classification (NCBI taxonomy): domain Eukaryota; kingdom Metazoa; phylum Arthropoda; class Insecta; order Lepidoptera; family Saturniidae; genus Antheraea; species Antheraea pernyi. Next base: position 20,253 of record MU160135.1, on the reverse strand, counting down.
GACAGAATTGCCATCTAAAGTTCTAATAATTAACTTCCGTTGCATACCTGCGTGACGTTACATCTGTAAAATTTTTATCCTCATGCGCCTAAAGAAGTTTTACTTAAAAAAAATAGAGATTATATTAGAGCCTTTTATATATAAGAAATGCAAAAAGTTGAATCTCACATCACGATTATTTAAGTTTTCTATAAATATATTATTCTTGCTACTGTATTATTTCATAATACAGTGTTTTATTCATTTTAATATACAAGCATAGAACAAAGAAAATATGACGTCACACACTGTATTGAGGTCAGAATGTTGCACTAAGGCAACACATATATCTTTCATTTCTTATCTTTTTTCCCACCCCTCTCAGCCAACGTCATTAGGCGTACATTGTATTTGATCCTTTGAACCGGATTAAACAAGTAGGAAATATTTGTATCACGTTTAGGTCTCACTTTTGATCTTACTGAACTGAAAATATCAACGCTTTTATAGCATAAATCACACAAACTATCCTATAAATGAGCCAATAGACACATTATTAGCCAATAGACAAATTAATTCCGGTTACAAAAGAATATAAGTAAAATATTGATGTATACGCTCTCGTAAATATCCCAACAATATATTTTTGTGCAGTGGTTTCAGTATAAAACGGTGTTTTAATAAAAGGGGATCACAGCTTTCCGCCTGAATATTGTCGCAGATATTTCAATATTGGTGGGATTAGCAGCCTATTTCAACATCACTCTGAATGCTCCGTCAGCGTCACATCGATATACAATATCATTCAATGCAAACGGGGAAATATTTACGGAGCATTTTTAATTTAACCTACGGTTTTATTAACCTTCCAGTTATATCATAGTAGTAAGTCTAATAATCATTTGTTTTATATATTTTACACTCCGAACGAAACGCTACAATACAAGCACTGTACTTCACGTCGGTTTTCTGCGAGAGGGTGGTACTACCCCGGACGAGCCGACCCATTCATACCGAAACCAGTAATAGCTTCAGCGTGGCTCTACCACCACTTATTGTGGCTCTTCCACCACTATCATAGTAGGAAGTCTAATAATTATTTGTTTTATATATTTTATACTTGCTTTTGGTCACGGCTTCACTCGTGTTAATGTAGATTTAAATAATTCCTCGAAAACAACTGACCGAAAGAAACGCAACAATTCAAGCACTGTTACTTAACGTTGGTTTTCTGCGAGAGGTTGGTACTACCCCGAGTGAGCCAACCCATTCATACTGAAACCAGTAATAGCTTCAGCATGGCTCTACCACCACTTATCATGGCTATTCCACCACTATCATAGTAGTAAGTCTAATAATAATTTGTTTTATACATTTTACACTAGCTTTAGATCACAGTTTCACTCGTGTTAATGTAGATTTAAATAATTCCTCGGAAACAGTAGTTTTTTCTAGACAAAAGTTACCCTACGTACTTTTTTGTACTCCTGACAACGTGTGTTCATAATTTAATATTGATGAGCTGAGTATTAGTAATTATATTAGTGTTTGTAAATAACAAACAAAGAAACAGGCTCATATTCCCATTAATAAGTAATTAACTACATAGTGAAATTTACTGTCACTGTAACTCGTTTCGGTTAATTCCGTTTTAAATCGCTTTTAATATAAATAATAATTCTAAATAGATAACGCTGATATTTTGACCCACATAATTCTGCCGATGACGGCCATACATAAATCCTGAGGCGAAATTAGTTGCGCGGGATATCGTCGTTTATCAAACCGTTTCATTGAGTATTAGTAGATGTTTTGTTTGTAAATAACAAACAAAGAAACAGGCTCATATTCCCATTAATATATATCAATATATTATATTAATAAGGAATTAAATATATAGTGACATTTACTGTCACTGCAACTCGTTTCGGCTCATCGCGTTTTAAAACACTTTTAATAGAAACTAGTGGGCGGCCAGTGGTCGACATTCGACCACAGTTCATTGTTTTTTTTTAAGTTTGAACTTTATTAGGGTTCTTTTGTCAACTTACTTCAAAGGTATTCATCATGGCTACTCAGTTATTTGCCACTTTTTTTTAAATTATATAAACATGAAAAAAATCTATGTCTAAATGATATAATAATTATAAATTTGAAACAAAAAACAGGTGTTTATATAAAGTGGTAAAACTCTCAAATTTTAAGTAAATATAACTTGACGAAAATAACTCATTCAACTCATGATACAATTCTCAATTAATTTTACACGACACCATGAGTGGTGGCATTTCTGAGTGATATTGAATTAAATAAAGTCTGTACATTATGAGGAATAGTTATATGCCCAGTAACATCGCTTGGAAAAGTCATGGAAACACAACAAAATCAAATTGATTAATCTAAAACAAAGATATTTTTAATACTACCAATAACTTTTGAAAAGAATTCATTTTTCTTCAAAATTCATCATCAACTGTACCAAATATAATTACTACATCAGGTTGAACTGCATCATTGTAACCGCGGATATCAAAGCCATGGATTACTTTTGTGAGCAAACAAATTTTGTTATTTTGAACTTACAAAGTATTTCTTGGCTCTTTTTATTGAATCATCATTTAGAACACTTTATTGGAAAAGCGTGTCCAAGCGGTTGCTAGGTAAACACATGGTTCAAGTTTTTAGTAAATTTTGAAGCAAAATGGAAGCAGTCCTAACACCTAAAAAATTTGACATTCAATAACACCAAATAGAATAATAATTATTTCAGTGGTTCCATAAATTATGTATCAATTAATTTTTAATGTATGTTATGAATTTACATATTTATATTATTATACAAAATAAATAACTTTCTGCACTTCTCCTCCATATAAACTTTAACTATGCCAAATTTCGCGTTCATCCGTTTGCCCAATTCCGTTAAAAAGGGATACAAAGTTTAGACTTCACGTAGTAATATATAGATGATGATGATATGATAATAATTCAAAATAGATAATGCTCATATTTTGACTCGCATAATTCTGCTGATGACGGCCATACATAAATCCTGAGGCGAAATTAGTTGCGCGGGATATCGTCGTTTATCAAACCGTTTCATAAACTGTCCATAGCATTGTTATCATGTCCCGTGACATTTATTGTAAACTGTTACATCAAGATTTGATTAAATAATCTATTTCTAAAGGCTGAAGGAATTGTTATCCATAATATATTACGGGTCCACAGATAGTACCCTCGTTCCTTAAGTCAATACAAGTTTGGTCGCAATTCAGTATTTATATAATAGATAAGCATGTCAACGACAAAGTACGGCGGTCGTATCTTGCGATCTCCCAAAGTGGGTTACGAGATTTGAGTAATTCCCTAATGTTGAAACTTTGAATTGGCATCTTGACAGAAACACATATTTATCTTAAATCAAATATAAATTCTATTTGATCTATTTACTTTAATTATAACATAATAGATACAATCAGATTTGTGATCTATATACATCGTAATTCATTTGAGATAGTTACTGAAATATTCACTTTCTTATTATAATTAATAATCACCGCATAAATTAAAATTAAATTCATGAAAAATATATTTTAAATGACCAACAGATACGAAATCTATCTATGTATGTATAACTAATGTATCTGTACTTTTCGATTTTCTAGAAAAAAAATGTTGTAGATGTCTAGAAATATCTATATTATAATAAAACTGTAGCAAAGTCAAATGTGTACATTAAATATTTTCTGAAATTTTTGATCGGGGTAGAATTTGTTATCGATATAGAAGCCAAAAATAATCTTTTTACAATTTTTGTCTGTCTGTCTGTCTTTCTGTCCCTGTGAACACGCATCACGCTGAAAGTACTGAACCGATTTTAACGAAACTTGACACAGTAATAACTAATATTACAAGATTACATCTAGGATACGTTTGGTGTCATAAAACGTAAGGGGTTCTCGAGGATAACGGACGAAAGTCAAAAATTTGTAGTTACCGAAATTCTTGACGGATTTTGGTAAATTTTCTTTGTGCTGTATATAGCAGACAGATTAGCTAAAAATTTAATCTATATTTCCCTAGGCTACTTTAAAAAAAATACCAAAAAAAATGATCGCTGGGTCCCGAACTGTCGATTCCGTCGGACCATATAATGTCCAGTACGTTATAACCGTGCTACGGCTACATGACATTTCTATGCGTAATTGTCAATCACATATAAATGTAAACGAATCTGTCACTTATGTGTCTTTACATTTGTTTTATTGTATAAAAAATGTTTGCTAAACAAAGGTGACAATATTTTTTCCTAAATCATAAACCTGGATAATAGTTACATTGCATCGTAAAAGATGAATCTCAATTAGAGTTCTATCAGTACGTGTGTTATTTTGATATTTGATAAAATTAGTTTGCTAAATATTGTTGAGTCTTTAAAGTAGTTGGGTTCAAGTTTGTGAATCTACGATTAAAATAATCAGTTGAGGTGTTTGCAGTTACCATACTATGTTATATTTATACTAATATTATAAAGAGAGGTAAAGTTTTGTTTTCGAGGAATCCTTGGTACCACTAA
>MU160135.1:1233-14502 GCA_015888305.1 Antheraea pernyi | reverse complement strand
TATTATATTATTTGGATATGATCATATTTCATAAACATTATTACACATAAGGGGTTTCCAATCAATACTCAAAAACGTCCAAAGCAGGATCATTATAAAACATGACATGTGTTATAATTTTCTATCAAATTAAAAAATTTCGACGAATGTATTTACTGTCTTAAATCCAAACGCAGTGATATACAGCAAACATATATATATCCAATTATACACGAGCGTGTAAGTGATAATTTAAATTCATTTTTTTTTGTTTACTTTTATGGATTGTATGACCGACAATTTGTCCCAGAAATGAAAGTCTGGGGCATATTGTTCAAAATACTTATGTAGTGTAGACGTAATACTCATGTATATGCACTATTTGAGTTTCATTTACGTTATAATTTAATATTATCACTTGCGAAACGTTAATTAGGTTGAGTTAAACGTATTTATTAATATAAAACGAACGTAAATAGTACTGCAATCTTAAATTCAATCATAACAGTTTGCTGTTAGAACACAGATTACCTCGTGTACCAGCATATGTTGCCAACCATATCCTTCGAACCGGGACAAAGCAGATCGAGCCCTGGTGTTGTTCCATAGAAATACATGCATAGACTCTTCCAATTTCCATAATTTAATAATAAATTTAATTAAAATAAAATTAGATGTAAGTAATATTGTTCTTGCTGGAATGTATTAAATCTAATTTTCTCCCTGTTAATTTTAATTTAACAGTATCAATTAATTAATTTATGAACTTCTTAATATTTATTAAACTACTCAAAATATTATCTTACTTTTATTTATTCAATAATGTGTATATCTTATTATTCCTAAAAGAATTTGCATATAATTATTTTATACTGTCAATTTTAAAATAAATTATTTCCTGTATAAAACTTTACGAAAATCATTTGAGAATTAAAAAGTTACTACGATTTTGAAAAGCAATATTGACAATTATTATGCTCTATCAATTATGGAATATCAAATAATTTGATTTATACACAAACTTAAAAATAAGCAGAAATCGTTTAACATCATATGTTATAGGGACTAAGTTTTTATAACAAATGTACAAAAAAATTTTTACCCTCATGCGCCTAAAGAAGTTTCACTTCAAAAAATAAAAAAAATAATAAAATTTTATTTATAAATTGCGTTTACTGCAAATGACGTTATGCGACAGAATTGCCATCTAAAGTTCTAATAATTAACTTCCGTTGCATACCTGCGTGACGTTACATCTGTAAAATTTTTACCCTCATGCGCCTAAAGAAGTTTTACTTAAAAAAAATAGAGATTATATTAGAGCCTTTTATATATAAGAAATGCAAAAAGTTGAATCTCACATCACGATTATTTAAGTTTTCTATAAATATATTATTCTTGCTACTGTATTATTTCATAAGACAGTGTTTTATTCATTTTAATATACAAGCATAGAACAAAGAAAATATGATGTCACACACTGTATTGAGTTCAGAATGTTGCACTAAGGCAACACATATATCTTTCATTTCTTATCTTTTTTCCCACCCCTCTCAGCCAACGTCATTAGGCGTACATTGTATTTGATCCTTTGAACCGGATTAAACAAGTAGGAAATATTTGTATCACGTTTAGGTCTCACTTTTGATCTTACTGAACTGAAAATATCAACGCTTTTATAGCATAAATCACACAAACTATCCTATAAATTAGCCAATATACACATTATTAGCCAATAGACAATTTAATTCCGGTTACAAAAGAATATAAGTAAAATATTGATGTATACGCTCTCGTAAATATCCCAACAATATATTTTTGTGCAGTGGTTTCAGTATAAAACGGTGTTTTAATAAAAGGGGATCACAGCTTTCCGCCTGAATATTGTCGCAGATATTTCAATATTGGTGGGATTAGCAGCCTATTTCAACATCACTCTGAATGCTCCGTCAGCGTCACATCGATATACAATATCATTCAATGCAAACGGGGAAATATTTACGGAGCATTTTTAATTTAACCTACGGTTTTATTAACCTTCCAGTTATATCATAGTAGTAAGTCTAATAATCATTTGTTTTATATATTTTACACTAGCTTTTGATCACGGCTTCACACGTGTTAATGTAGATTTAGTTAATTCCTCGGAAACAGTAGTGTTTTCTTGATAAAAGTTACCCTATGTACTTTTTTTATATCATAGGAAGCAAGCGAACAGGTGGGTCACCTGATGTTAAGTGATCACCACCGTCCATAGACACTTGTGACACCAGAAGAGTCGTAAGTGCGTTGCTACCCTGTGTTTGGGGGAGGGGAATGGGGAAGGGGGAGGGGAGGTGGCTTATCCGCCGCGCTCACTGACCGAAAGAAACGCAACAATTCAAGCACTGTTACTTAACGTTGGTTTTCTGCGAGAGGTTGGTACTACCCCGAGTGAGCCAACCCATTCATACTGAAACCAGTAATAGCTTCAGCATGGCTCTACCACCACTTATCATGGCTATTCCACCACTATCATAGTAGTAAGTCTAATAATAATTTGTTTTATACATTTTACACTAGCTTTAGATCACAGTTTCACTCGTGTTAATGTAGATTTAAATAATTCCTCGGAAACAGTAGTTTTTTCTAGACAAAAGTACTTACTTTACATACTTTTTTGTACTCCTGACAACGTGTGTACAAAATTTAATATTGATGAGTTGAGTATTAGTAGATGTTTTGTTTGTAAATAACAAACAAAGAAACAGGCTCATATTCCCATTAATATATATCAATATATTATATTAATAAGGAATTAAATATATAGTGACATTTACTGTCACTGCAACTCGTTTCGGCTCATCGCGTTTTAAAACACTTTTAATAGAAACTAGTGGGCGGCCAGTGGTCGACATTCGACCACAGTTCATTGTTTTTTTTTAAGTTTGAACTTTATTAGGGTTCTTTTGTCAACTTACTTCAAAGGTATTCATCATGGCTACTCAGTTATTTGCCACTTTTTTTTAAATTATATAAACATGAAAAAAATCTATGTCTAAATGATATAATAATTATAAATTTGAAACAAAAAACAGGTGTTTATATAAAGTGGTAAAACTCTCAAATTTTAAGTAAATATAACTTGACGAAAATAACTCATTCAACTCATGATACAATTCTCAATTAATTTTACACGACACCATGAGTGGTGGCATTTCTGAGTGATATTGAATTAAATAAAGTCTGTACATTATGAGGAATAGTTATATGCCCAGTAACATCGCTTGGAAAAGTCATGGAAACACAACAAAATCAAATTGATTAATCTAAAACAAAGATATTTTTAATACTACCAATAACTTTTGAAAAGAATTCATTTTTCTTCAAAATTCATCATCAACTGTACCAAATATAATTACTACATCAGGTTGAACTGCATCATTGTAACCGCGGATATCAAAGCCATGGATTACTTTTGTGAGCAAACAAATTTTGTTATTTTGAACTTACAAAGTATTTCTTGGCTCTTTTTATTGAATCATCATTTAGAACACTTTATTGGAAAAGCGTGTCCAAGCGGTTGCTAGGTAAACACATGGTTCAAGTTTTTAGTAAATTTTGAAGCAAAATGGAAGCAGTCCTAACACCTAAAAAATTTGACATTCAATAACACCAAATAGAATAATAATTATTTCAGTGGTTCCATAAATTATGTATCAATTAATTTTTAATGTATGTTATGAATTTACATATTTATATTATTATACAAAATAAATAACTTTCTGCACTTCTCCTCCATATAAACTTTAACTATGCCAAATTTCGCGTTCATCCGTTTGCCCAATTCCGTTAAAAAGGGATACAAAGTTTAGACTTCACGTAGTAATATATAGATGATGATGATATGATAATAATTCAAAATAGATAATGCTCATATTTTGACTCGCATAATTCTGCTGATGACGGCCATACATAAATCCTGAGGCGAAATTAGTTGCGCGGGATATCGTCGTTTATCAAACCGTTTCATAAACTGTCCATAGCATTGTTATCATGTCCCGTGACATTTATTGTAAACTGTTACATCAAGATTTGATTAAATAATCTATTTCTAAAGGCTGAAGGAATTGTTATCCATAATATATTACGGGTCCACAGATAGTACCCTCGTTCCTTAAGTCAATACAAGTTTGGTCGCAATTCAGTATTTATATAATAGATAAGCATGTCAACGACAAAGTACGGCGGTCGTATCTTGCGATCTCCCAAAGTGGGTTACGAGATTTGAGTAATTCCCTAATGTTGAAACTTTGAATTGGCATCTTGACAGAAACACATATTTATCTTAAATCAAATATAAATTCTATTTGATCTATTTACTTTAATTATAACATAATAGATACAATCAGATTTGTGATCTATATACATCGTAATTCATTTGAGATAGTTACTGAAATATTCACTTTCTTATTATAATTAATAATCACCGCATAAATTAAAATTAAATTCATGAAAAATATATTTTAAATGACCAACAGATACGAAATCTATCTATGTATGTATAACTAATGTATCTGTACTGTTCGATTTTCTAGATAAAAAATGTTGTAGATGTCTAGAAATATCTATATTATAATAAAACTGTAGCAAAGTCAAATCTGTACATTAAATATTTTCTGAAATTTTTGATCGGGGTAGAATTTGTTATCGATATAGAAGCCAAAAATAATCTTTTTACAATTTTTGTCTGTCTGTCTGTCTTTCTGTCCCTGTGAACACGCATCACGCTGAAAGTACTGAACCGATTTTAACGAAACTTGACACAGTAATAACTAATATTACAAGATTACATCTAGGATACGTTTGGTGTCATAAAACGTAAGGGGTTCTCGAGGATAACGGACGAAAGTCAAAAATTTGTAGTTACCGAAATTCTTGACGGATTTTGGTAAATTTTCTTTGTGCTGTATATAGCAGACAGATTAGCTAAAAATTTAATCTATATTTCCCTAGGCTACTTTAAAAAAAATACCAAAAAAAATGATCGCTGGGTCCCGAACTGTCGATTCCGTCGGACCATATAATGTCCAGTACGTTATAACCGTGCTACGGCTACATGACATTTCTATGCGTAATTGTCAATCACATATAAATGTAAACGAATCTGTCACTTATGTGTCTTTACATTTGTTTTATTGTATAAAAAATGTTTGCTAAACAAAGGTGACAATATTTTTTCCTAAATCATAAACCTGGATAATAGTTACATTGCATCGTAAAAGACGAATCTCAATTAGAGTTCTATCAGTACGTGTGTTATTTCGATATTTGATAAAATTAGTTTGCTAAATATTGTTGAGTCTTTAAAGTAGTTGGGTTCAAGTTTGTGAATCTACGATTAAAATAATCAGTTGAGGTGTTTGCAGTTACCATACTATGTTATATTTATACTAATATTATAAAGAGAGGTAAAGTTTTGTTTTCGAGGAATCCTTGGTACTACAGATCGGATTTTAAAAATTTGTTCACTGTTAGAAAGGTGTATTATCCCAAGTTCAGTATCTCAGTTAAAAAGGTGGTTTATATGTCAAAAGTAAAATAAATTTGACAAAGTTAAGATTGAATGCAGATTTCACGTATACTTTACAAATTCTTATAAAACAAACAACTAAAACAAAATGGAAATGTAATGTAGATCAAGTTTAATTTTTACAGTATGTTAAGTGATGAAGTTACAAGGGGTAGGTATTGGGAAGACATTTATCGGCAATATATGTAAGTTTTGATCTTCATTGGACACTTTAGGTAATGCTGCGAACAGGTTCTAGGCTTATTTTGTTGTGGGGGACAGCAGCTGAGGTGGACACCATATTCCTATTACAAAAACGAGCAGTTCGAGCAATTTATAATATGAGACCTCACGAATCATTAAAGACTAAGTTTCAGGAATTCGGTATCTTAACTCTGCCCTCCCAATATATTCTAGATAATTTAATGTATGTCCGCAAAAATTTAGATATGTTGGATCTAGTAAAAGACCAGCATAATTTAAATACTAGAAACAGCAACAAATTGGTATGTTTGTAGTTTCTCTTTGTATTATTCCTCCACCGATAATATTAAATTTAGATTGGGGCTGCCAGTTTAACAAACACTTGTTTCGAATATTATCTTAAAAATGAAAAAAAAATCTTGAAAAGACATATTACAATTTATATTCAAAGACATTAGCATCACTATAATAAATAAAACCGTGCAGAATTTATCAATAGTGGTTAGATAGATATTGGCGAGGCAAACAGGTCGCTTCTGTGTGAACGCGTTTTTACGCAATCGCAGGCCGCTGACAGCGCGTCGCCATGCGTTGAATTTCGCTGATTTAATTATTTTATTTCAGCTCTTTTTAACTATATTAATATATAGTGAAATGTTATTTTTTCTTGATTCATAAATAATTGAGATGTAATTATTTGAGTGTATAAAACATCTTGAATACTTATCAAATTAGATAGAGTTTACGGTAGTATTTATTTATATTTTTATTACTAACTAATATTTTGTAACTTTTTCATTACATCTACAAGTCTATAACTACTAGAGTATCATAGACTTTACAAGTTATAATTTAATTAAAATCTGCTCTACATATATCGTGTCTTGGTGACCTAGTGGTATCACCGGTGGAATATTATTTCGATGTTCGCAGGTTTGAACCACGGCATGTACCCAGCTCTAATTAAGTACGAGAGAAGAGTATATATATATATATATATACTACTATTATAAAGCTGGAGCTTATTTGTTTGGTTGAACGTGCCAATCTCGGTATTTACTGGTCCGATTTTAAAAATTCTATCCATGTTAGATAGCTCATTTATCGAGGGAGGCTATATATGTCATCACGCATATACCAATGAAGAATTTTACAAAATCGTTTTTTTCCTTTTGAGAGCTTCTGCTGCGCGTTAGCTTTAGCCCAAAGTAACTATTCCACGCGAACGGAGTCGCGGGCAGAAGCTACTTTATAACATAGATTAATGATAGTAAAGTATATATTAACGATAGCTTAATTTAGACATCACTTTAATAACGATAGAATTTTGATCACTGTCCTTTAATAACAGCAATTACAAACTGTGTATTAACTATTTCTTTTATAGAACAATAGTAAATTAACTGTCACATACATATCATAATGCTACTTCTTATAGCAGTGTATGAAATGAATAAATAACGGACTAGGTTCGGACAGGACGGGGTGCCTTACTCCATTAATCAACTGCGGGCCCGTTTCATAAAGTGACATTTTAATTGTTACTCAGCCGAGTCGGAGGCGTAAACTTCGTATTTACACGTTTTATGTCTGTAACAAGAAATTAACCCACACTGAGCCATATAGACTTGATATCAAAACCACAAGTGCGCCTTTACGACAAATGACACAATAAATAAATTCGGTAAATATTTAAACTGTACAAAATTCGGGGCAAGTACCCGCAATGTAAAAGTCACATTTTAAAGTTATTTAGTCAATATGAAAAAGGGTTGTTCAGAGCAGTTCATTCAATTATATTTGAGTGAGTTTCGTAATATTTTTTGGGCTGATAATTAAAAAGGCCGTTGACATACTATGTCTAATGTTTATTTTTATAACAGTGCACTCATTGATTTATTAGTACACGATAATTTATATACTGTTGACAGTTATATACACATATTTGAGATACGATTTGTGGGTCACTATGGTCATAGATTATTATTCGTACAGATAGTTAATCTTAAAAATTCTTTAAATTATAGAGAGCTACATTATTAGCGAGTAATAGTAGTAGTACTTTATTTTCAAAATCTACATTAACGCAAACGAAACCGCAATCAAAAGCTAGTCTCCAAGTTGAATATAAAAGCGTAAAAGCAAATGGTTGCAAATCTACTCAATTATTCTGAGGACGACATCTTTTTAGGTAATACTTTGTATTATTCATTTTTTTAACTTTATTTTTGGCAACCAATTTTTACATTATTAGTACCATTGTCGAGTAGTTAATAGTATTACAAGTTCTTCTTCTATTTTATTTTTGGCGACCAGTCTTCTAATTTTTTTTTTATACTAGCACGGCAAAATGACTGCACTGTGCCTTTAAACACAGCACAATCCAAAAACAATGGCGACCACCGAGAGACACACTATCTATTGCCGGTCGCCGCTGTCATGCCGGCCTGCGAAAAGCTGGATATGCACAGGCTGATCCCGAAACGCGACCCGTAAAAGCGAATCACTATGACGGGATTTTTCGCCATATACATGGTGGTTGCGACCCAGTCAGGCTGTAAAGCCCTAGCACCCCGCTTTCGCCATTGCCTCGTTCGTTATTCAGCAGGGTGCACCACGTGCAAGTGAGGTTGGCTTGGATGTCTCAAGTCTTAGATGTTATTTGACACCCCTTACAAAGTAGACTATTATTGCCATTGTCAAGTGGGTATATATATTACAAGTTTCTTGATATAATTACAATGAACTAACAAGATGGTGGCCATCTTGTTAGAACTTTCCACGGAGTTTTTGTGGCATCTCAGAATTCATGGTCCGTGGTATTATTTTTCATTTACTTCACTTATGCACAATAAACAAACTATATTACATAAAACACCACCAATTTTACACAATATAGAGTCAAGTAACACAAGATCATGAATAAAAAATAAAACCCACTACATGACAGACCAAGATCCCGCCAAAAACTCCTTTGTATTATTAAAATATTAAAAGCAAATGTTTTTACCAAGAATTATCACGATTTTTGTAGTATAATTGTTCATGAGATAACTTGACTAATAGCATCTCGAGTTTTGATAACATCTAATAACTTATAGTAAATGAATTAATATACTACTATTATTTATCCATAATGAAGGGCCAAATATTTTAAAATCAAATTAAAAAAGATAATAAATAGTATATAACTTTTCCAATAAGATTTACGGAATACATAAGCGTTGGGATGATTCCAATATTTTATTTATGTTTCTCAAGTGAGGACGGGAATTTGTTGGGTGATTGATGTTGGCCCACGGATACTTCAAATGTTTTTATATAATAATATCTAAGATTACATAATCTGTTTACCGAGAAGGGTAAGAAGCTGTTGAAAGGGATCTTATATATTTACTTTTAATAAATTGATCTAAATTTTTGTTTGTATTTCAGCAATTCACCTTTATTCTTAAACTAGACAGTTCTTTTGATAATTAAAAGCTTTAGGCGGTACAGTGTTAACTTTGTGATACAGGAGTAAAGAGTTATCAGTGTTATGACACCCTGAATTTCGTGTAGAAATAACTTTTTTATTCTCTAGTATAATTGGTTAATAATTGTACTACTTGCGATACGTAGCTAAGGTGCTAAATTCCAAGTAATGCGATTATCACAAAATTCGGTTGCCAATTATATTATGTCCAAAAGATTTCGGTGAGTTCTGAAACACTTGTTTCGGAGTAATGTAATAATACTATATCTGAAGTAATAATTATGTAACGGGTTTATTAGTGATTTAGTTTTGACACGTAATACATTTTTAGAAGTTATTATCGCACTAAAACAGTTTCAGTTTACAGATTTAGTTCCAGTAAAAACTAACATGAACGTAAAAGTTGTAAAACAAAGCGCTGGTAGTAAAATACACTACTGCATTTGCCAACGTAACTACGCTCCACGCTGGACAATGAAATGCTCTTAATACATGAAACAACCTGATCACAGTGTATAAAAGTTTTAAATGCTCCCGAAATCAAATAGAAGCAATTAAAATATGTCAGGATTTTTTAAACGAATTTAACTTGTAATGCAAAAATATTTTAAAAAATTCGCCCTTTTACAAAAAGTCTGTAATTGCAACTTTGCATACTTAATGAGACTTTACAGACGTCAAACTATCTTCATAACGAGACTACGCGATTTTTTCTTTTCGGAAAGTTTATATCAGTGATTTTTACACGAGACAATAAATAATATTGTCCTAAAAATTACGCATCATTTTTGATGCTTACATTTATCTAAAAGATGTAGATTAGTGCATATTATTATTCTTATGTATATATCAAAACTGTTATTCTGATACAATTAGCATATTTCGATAAGTAACCAGTAATTATCGAATTTAACACTTCATAGACAAAATATGAAAAAAAAAATCAGACTTTGATAGAATCCAAACTAATATTGTGAATGCGAAAGCGAGTTTGTTTATTTATTTGTTACGTTATGATGGCTTCACTACTTATCAAAGGTATAGGAAAGGACAATAAGTAAACAAAAAAAATTCAAGAAAATAGACAAGTTCTATATCACAAATTTTGTTATATACCTAAAAATTCCATACAAAAGCTTCAACACAAAACTTCACCTCAGCCTAGAAAGTGCTTTTACGTGTAGTATGCGTTGAGCAAATAAATCTGTGTATATGTTTTAGTACAAACAAACAAAATGCCTGTAAAAACTGGCGGTAAAAACAAATTCCATTTCATCTCGAAAAGATGACATAATATAATATTGTATAAATATATCAACATCCAATAAAGAAGTATAACACTAAATATTAGTAATAAATAATAACAATATAATCCTTTCTGTATAATTTTATTAGAGGTTATAATATTATATCATTTTACGACTTTTAATTTTCATTTCTTGTATTTTATGTAGCTATATTTATAATTTTTGTATTTATTATTACTTTTTTCTTTAAGGTATATACCCGATATTAATAATTTTCACCTTTTTTTCGATATAGATGTGCTACTCAATAGTTTGTATTTTTAGCTACTTTTCGTTTGCAATGTAAGCGATCCTCGCCTGAATAGTTCAAAATAAACTGTTTTTATCACTGACTAAAGTAATACTTTAACCAGCCTAACTTAATGTTAACTTATCTGTATTCTTCTCATTGGAATCAGTTACTTGAAGGCTAATCGCTTAAAACGCACAAAATTAACATTTTGCGGTTATATGAATCCTAAATTAATTTATTTCTCAATAACTTGTTGTGGTAACTTTTGAATTGGGTTATATCTCTTTTCCTAAATATACGTGATTAATAAATTCATGTGTATTAATTAATTACCTAGACACAACACTAAGCACAATACCCACTCAAATAGTATAAAGTGCTAACAGACTAATAGAAGAATTACTTCAGAGTTGATTCTTTCCATCAAATTCTATCGCATAGTTCAGTCGTATACTCTAGCATATAGATATGTAACTTAATAACTAATTTCTACATTAGTACGTGAATCGAAAACTTTGTACCTCTTTTAAAGGGCATTGTGCGAACAGATGAACGTGAATTTTGACATTTTCTTTTTTTAAATAGAAAATGCATTTAAAACATATTAAATTAATTAAAATATACATTACTCACACTACTGCTTGAATGACACAATATATACACACATGTAAATGAAAAAGACGTTTCGTCATTCGTCATTTTACTCTTACGTTCCAATTACCGTTTTCATCCTACATTCAATATTTTTAACATGATTTACGTTCCATACCTTACATGCACTTTAAAATTAACTGGTCAAACTGTAGATTAATTTTATAGTATTATATCTAATTTCATAGTGTACATTAATAATTAATTGATAAATAATTTATGTTTAGTAAATACATGAATCCACTGAAATAATGATTATTCTCATTGGTCTTATTGAATGTAAAAATGAATTAAGGTCGAATTTCGACCACTAAGCGACCACTAGTATAAATAAAGATACTAAGAAGATTCAAAGGGTTTATGTATTATGTTTTATTTTACACCGACAATAATTTATAAGGATTTCTATCTTTCAATAAATTTATATTCAAAAAGTAACGAGAATATCTTATTATAATTCATAGATGCGAAAATAATTAAGTGGAAAGCTACAGAACTCTGAGAAGGGATCCGAACAGTAAATTAAATTTTCCCCTCGCGACCACTTGACCCTTCTCGAATATCCATTGTGCATTAACAGGTTAGAGATGCAAACCGCCAAAACAAATTTATATTTCTAGATTTAAATATATTCATTTAGATTATATATAATTATACAATTTAAATAAATTGAAACAAATTCATTGTAACGAGTCGATTGGGAGCAAATAAATGAGTACAACTGAGTATAAATATTCCAACACTATTCTACAAAATCTATTTTGTACTACAATTTATTATGGTTTTTTTAATATTCGCGTGTACATTCCTTTTGTCTAGAATAACCAACGGTGTGATAAAGGTTCATTGTTAAGGTTTTAATAAATAAACAATATTAATTCCATATTTTGTTTCTCACAGTGTCAATTGTATATTAGTCGTCCATACAGATTTATACGTACGAGTATAGTTATGTAATAACGTTTATGATATATAATCGTTCAGTAAAAATAAGACATATGTGTAATGTAATTGGATGTCAAGTCTAGATTCAATTTATTTACTTGCAACAATTATTAGCTTAATTACTTTATTACTTCAAGAAAATGTAAGAAAATTTAGGAAATGTTTTATATGTATATAAAATAAACGGAAATAAATAGATCTCGTAGTGATACAGTTAAAATATCCGTAACTGGATGAACTGAACTGAAACAATCGCATACAATTGAAATAAAATCACTTCGTCAGACAAATATTGTTATTTCGGAACAATCCGTACCTAGACAGATTAATTCAATTTCAAAATAATAAAAAAACGTATTTTACCGTCACACCTTCCAGTCGCCGCTTCTATTTCCACAAAACCCTTTCAAGTGTTCGGGATTAATTGGATCTTTACAATTTTTTATTTCTTTAAATTTCAACAGTTTTATTATTTGCTGTGTAATTTAAACAATAATTAGCGGAAGGGGAGTGGAGGGAAGGGAAGAGAGGTGGGCCTCCGGTGCTCTCACTGATCGAACGAAACGCAGCAATGAAAGTATTGTTACTTCACCTCGGTTTTCTGTGAAAGGATGGTACTACTCCGGGCGACCCCTATCCACTCATCCTGAAACCAGTAATAGGTTCAGCGTGGCACTACCACCTATCAAAACCTATGTATAGAATAACTTAGCTATATCTATAGCTTAGCGCAACACTGGCTGTATGATAAAGATAGCCATAATTGTGGAAGCGCCTGTTATAGACGCATGTATTCAAGATGGCGTCAGTCCAAAGTCATATGTCTACGTTTATCGCTGTTTTTCATTGTTTACGGTGAAATCTCAATATCATAAAGGTTAATAAAGTGAAACATGTTCTTTGCAATGGAAAAAATAAAATGGTT
>MU160134.1:61415-97935 GCA_015888305.1 Antheraea pernyi | reverse complement strand
TTCAGTATGAATGGGTCGGCTCGTCCGGGGTAGTACCACCCTCTCACAGAAAACCGACGTGAAGTAACAGTGCTTGCATTGTTGCGTTTCGTTCGGTCAGTGAGAGCGCCGGATACCTAACTCCTCTCCACCTCCTCTCTTCCCCATTCCTCGTTCTCCCAAACACAGGCTGGCAACGCACTTGCGACTCCTCTGGTGTTGCAAGTGTCTATGGACGGTGGTGGTTACTTAACATTAAAAAAAATGTTTTAAAATGTATAGTGCTCGACGATAATCAATGTATATATTACTAGTGTTACATCATCAATAAATGCCTTTTTCAATTCTCATATGATGTATTTATTTTTAACTGAATCGCCTTCTCTTATAACGCCAAGGAAGTTTTAATTCAATCGCGTGTGACGATTACACGCACTCATTTTTTTAAGGTTTTTTTTTATATCATGGGAGGAAAACGAACAGGTGGGTCACCAGGGGGAGGAGGAGGAGGGGAGGTGGGTTATTCGGTGCTCTCACTGACCGAACGAAACGCAACAATGCAAGCACTGTTACTTCACGTCGGTTTTCTGTGAGAGGGTGGTACTACCCCGGACGAGCCGACCCATTCATACTGAACCAGTAATCGCTAAATAATAAATAAATAAGGTATCATTTTTATCGCGTGATATATTTTTCCATACTATTGACGAGTCGTAACCTTATTTTATAAGTCTATTCGTCATACTCCAAGCTCCTTACGTCTATAAATGTATAATCTGTGGACAATCCATATAGCTCTTAATATAAATAAACGGTTTTTTTGGCGGGATCTTGGTTTGTCATGTAGTGGATTTTACATTTTATTCATAATCCTGTGTTACTTGACTCTATATCGTGTAAAATTGGTGGTTTTTTTTATGTAATATAGTTTGTTTATTGTGCGTAAGTGAAGTGAATGAAAAATAATACCACGGACCATGAATTCTGAGATGCCACAAAAACTCCATGGAAAGTTCTAACAAGATGGCCACCATTCATAGTTCATTGAAATTTTATCAAGAAACTTGTAATATCGATACTCACTTGACAATGGCAGTAATAGTCTATTAGAAGACTGGTTGCCAAAAATGGAATAGAAGAAGAACTTGTTATACTATTAACTACTCGATAATGGCAGTAATAATTTGAAAGATTGGTTGCCAAAAATAAAGTTAAAAAAAAAATCATGCGAGTCTTTTATGAAACCCAGCTTTTCATAGAAATTCATACAAACATATTTCTCTGTCACTGGATAACGACACTAAAGCAAATATTTTAATTTTTTTTTCGAGCTGACTATGCTATTGACCTGTCGGGCCTTCACAGTTTCACCGGCTTAAGGCAAGCGCTTAAGGCACTTTGCCGTTTGAGTGGCCGAACCTTGGCATGGGCTGTTGCCCTGGAAGCAGCACCGCGAATCTGTCCAAGCTAAACCAAGCTACCTATTCATACATATAAGAATTCCTGCGTCACACATGTATACCGTTATGCGAGCCTCGCGAATTTAAACGTGTATTTTGTGTCTAATACCTTGGCTAATCTAAACTCAGTTCGGAAATAATGGAAAAAAATCCGTCCACCATATGTGCACCTGTGTGTATGTGTGTACATATGTAGGGGTGATCTGTGCTGTGTTGGTCAACTAGTGATTGAAAATTTACAGTGGCAATGTATCGCGATAGCAGCATGCTCGAGGGTTGCACTCCGGGGATCCGACCTAGGCTGGAGCCACTACCGAAGGACGTATTATATTAACTATACCTGGCAGTGCAATATTCTTGTATTTTGATTTTTTCATAAATTCATTACCATAAGAACTGGGCTAGGTGGTTAACATTACTAAATAATCCCAATTTCAGTGACTCCACCCTTTTCACATATCCACTAAAGCCACGATATAATCAAAGACATTCTTCAAAAAAATGTCTGTTTGGATTTGGAGTATAGAAGGTAGAGGTAAGGAGAACCGTCTCATTTGAGTCATATGCTGAAAAAGTGTCCAGCTTTAAGCAGTGAATAATAATCCCAAAAACTTTTCAACAAAAACTTAAAAAAAAAGAACCCTGTGGCTAATTTAGTTCCACAAATAATTTAGTACATTTTGTCAAATACACTATCATGGTATCGAGGTGGTGGTAGAGCCACGCTGAAACTATTACTGGTTTCAGCATGAATGGGTCGGCTCGCTCGGGGTAGTACCACCCTCTCATAGAAAACCGACGTGAAGTAACTGTGCTTGCATTGTTCCGTTTCGTTCGGTCAGTGAGATCGCCGGAGGCCCACCTCCTCTCCCCTCTCCTCTCCCTCTTCCTCCCCTAACCCTTCCCTCCAAAGGGTGGCAACGCACTTGCAACTCCTCTGGTGTTGATAGTGTCCATGGACGGTGGTGATCACTTAACATCAGGTGACCCACATGTTCGTTTGCCATCAATGACATAAAAAAAAAAAAAATCATACACATGGTTCTCTGTATCTCGACACTCCATAATTTGGAGTAGAAGATTGGTGCATACGAAGTGATGATTTCGTCTTTTCATGTATATTTGTGTATGGTGTATGGTGTAGTTTTACATTCGTTTGGGCAGAGTGAGACAACAATAGGCTCCTTTTAAACCTATTCTCTCAATGTCACACTGATCGTATTTACTCTGATATCTATACTTGAGTTAGAGGTGCCAAGCACTGCTGTGATCTTCTTGACCTGTAGCTTTTTTTTTTATTGTAGCACGGCAAAATGACTGCACTGTGCCTGATGGTAAGCACAGTACAATCAAAAAACAATGGCGACCACCGAGTGACACACTGTCCCGCAATAGAAAACCGACGTGAAGTAACTGTGCTTGCATTGTTCCGTTTCGTTCGGTCAGTGAGATCGCCGGAGGCCCACCTCCTCTCCCCTCTCCTCTCCCTCTTCCTCCCCTAACCCTTCCCTCCAAAGGGTGGCAACGCACTTGCAACTCCTCTGGTGTTGATAGTGTCCATGGACGGTGGTGATCACTTAACATCAGGTGACCCACCTATTCGTTTGCCTCCTATGATATAAAAAAAAACTTAAAAAAATAATTATAAAATATTGAACCCTGTGGCTAGTTTAGCTCCACATTAATTTAGTACATTTTGTCAAATACACTATCATACACATGGTTCTCTGTATCTCTACACTCCATAATTTGGAGTAGAAGATTGGTGCATACGAAGTTGTGATTTCGTCTTTTCATGTATATTCAGCCTGAACTACAGGTGTCTCTCTCACGCAGTTTTTTATTCGTTTGGGCAGAGTGAGACAACAATAGGGTCCTATTAAACCTATTCTTTCAGTGTCACGCTGATCGTATTTAATCTAGACTTGAGTTAGAAACATTTTGTCAAATACACTATCATACACATGGTTCTCTGTATCTCTACACTCCATAATTTGGAGTAGAAGATTGGTGCATACGAAGTTGTGATTTCGTCTTTTCATGTATATTCAGCCTGAACTACAGGTGTCTCTCTCACGCAGTTTTTTATTCGTTTGGGCAGAGTGAGACAACAATAGGGTCCTATTAAACCTATTCTTTCAGTGTCACGCTGATCGTATTTAATCTAGACTTGAGTTAGAAGTACCATGTATATGGCGAAAAAGCCCGTCATAGTGATTCGCTTCTGCGGGTCGCGTTTCGGGATCAGCCTGTGCATATCCAGCTTTTCGCAGGCCGCATGACAGCGGTGACCGGCGATGGAAAGTGTGTCACATGGTGGTCGCCATTGTTTTTGGATTGTACTGTGCTTACCATCAGGCACAATGCAGTCATTTTGCCGTGCTACTATAAAAAAAAAGAAGTGCCAAGCACTGCTGTGGTCTTCTTGACCTGTAGCTTTATGGATTCAGCTATATACGATGAATCCAAGCAATTCTAAAAAGTCCTCCCACTCTTCTCTCATCGCAAAATTGTTCAAAAAGTGTATGAAATTATAAATTCAAGTTTTAATCACTATAATTTATTATAGAGATGTATACATAGAATTAACGGCACGGAAAAACGTAAATGTCTGTTCGTATGTAATCAGATACGTAACATAACGTTTAATAACTAAGGAGATCGTTTACCAAGACTAAAATAATGGTATGCATTTTAAAATTAGCAATAAAATAAATCTTAAATATTATTCAAAAAGTAAATCCGTTTGCGAAAATGAAAAACAATTGTTAACGATTTCCTTTAGGTAATATTGTATATTAATGGATTAATAAGGATGTTAAATAGGAATATTTCGTCTGTATGAATGTTTATACAGATCTTGTCTGAAAATCAGCGCTGAAATGCCTGCACTTGCAAGTCTGTAGCAGCCTTCAGGTGAATCAAAAATCTTTTGAGTCCCTTTTTGTTTTTTTTACATGGGTAAAACCATATTCATCCCGCCGGTCAGCTGAGGTCGCTGAGGATGGCTTATGTCCAATTCACGCGGACTAAATCCCTAATCAGCACTGTCTCTGCTCCCCTGACAGATGTTGGTTCGTATTAAGGCGCCTCAACTGCGGTCTGAGGGGTCAAGACGGTAGACCCCTCAAAAGAGAGTGGGTGTTAGACCCCCCTGACGAACTGTAGGAGTCGCATCGGCACAATGTACCTCCACTACATGGGCCTGAATGTTTATACAGATCTTGTCTGAAAATCAGCGCTCAAATGCTTGCACTTGCAAGTCTGTAGCAGCCTTCAGGTGAATCAAAAATCTTTTGAGTCCCTTTTTTTTTTTTTACATGGGTAAAAACATATTCATCCCGCCGGTCAGCTGAGGTCGCTGAGGATGGCCTACGTCCAATTCGCGGGGACTAAGTCCCTAATCAGTACTGTGTCTGCTCCCCTGACAGATGTTGGTCCGTATTAAGGGGCCTCAACTGCGGTCTGAGGGGTCAAGACGGTAGACCCCTCAAAAGAGAGTGGGTGTTTGGGGCCCCTGACGAACTCTAGGAGTCGCATCGGCACAATGTACCTCCACTACATGGGCCTATGCAGTTTAATTGCCAGGGCGGCAGACAGGCTCGTGGCCATCTCCTGACTTCAATCTTTTGACTGCCTGTTACACTTATTTATTACATTTGTCTTTAATTTGGGGTATAAGGGATGTCAAATAACATCTAAGACTTGAGACATCACCTGCACGTGGTGCACCCTGCTGAATAACGAACGAGGCAATGGCGAAAGCGGGGTGGTAGGGTTTTACAGCCTGACTGGGTCGCAACCACCATTTATATGGCGAAAAAGCTTGTAATAGTAATTCGTTTCTGCGGGTCGCGTTTCGGGATCAGCCTGTGCATATCCAGCTTTTCGCAGACCGGCATGACAGTGGCGACCGGCGATGGATAGTGTGTCACTCGGTGGTCGCCATTGTTTTTGGATTGTACTGTGCTTACCATCAGGCACAGTGCAGTCATTTTGCCGTACTACTATAAAAAAAAAACATTTTGTGTATATATTTTTTTATATGTGTGTCAAATGGTTGTTTCTTTTTTCATTCTATTTTTACAAATCGTTAGATAATCACATTTTCTCAATAGATTGACGCGGGAGAGTACTTACAGGAGATTTGGAAAGCAAATAGGTTCACAGTTTAAATGTGTATTGTATTTGCCTTAGGTGGCAGCTACCGTTTAGGTGAGAGAGGTATCAAAATGGTAAATTAAACTGGCCCATTTGTGAAGTTTATGCGTTCGTGTTTCTTTAAACGCATAGTTTTATGTATCACATCTTATGCCCAATAAGGTATTTGTTCTACTTAAGTAAGGTATTTAAATAATTACTGTTTTACGAAAACTCCTCTCTCTATTACTCTATTCATGACTAAGTGGTTACCGCAACTTCAGCTGTCTTCAATTGTTTATTGTCATTTTGATAGTTAACCCCTAAAACACAATTACCAGTTTTAAGTCAGGTTTCCTTAGGATGTTTTCCCTCACCGTCAGCCTAATAGTGTTACCAACTTAGATCAGTAAATTAACACCGATTTCCGAAAAATTCGTTGGTACATGCCGGGGTTCAAACGTGCAGATGTAGAATTAATATTCCAGCAGTCAAATCACTCGACCACCACGACATTTAATTTTTTTTGAGCTGACTATGTTATTGACCTAGTAAGGTCTTAACAGCTTCACCGGACTACTAAGGCGAGCGCTTAAGACACTCAGCCGATTTTATTTGACAACTAGCTCAAGGGTGCACGGCACACCTCGGCTTGGGCTGTTGCCTGATACATGCAATTCGCGACCTATCTGAGCGAAACTAACTATTCATACGCATATGAGTTGTTGAAACATATATGTGTACCAAGCATACACACCTCAACAACTCTTATATATATTTCGTATCGGATAATTTTCTAAACTATTTCAGTTTGATAAGGGAAAAAATAAAACCCTTCCACTTGCATGTGTAAGCGTGTATGCGTGCACGTGTGTGGAGGTGATACGTGTAATGTTGTCGCAGTGATGTAAGATTTTATGTCACTGTATCGCGCGAGCAGCGCACTCAAGGGCTCCATGCCGAGAGAACGGACCTAGGCTTAAGCCGCTGCCGAGGGAGGCCTAATCTGGTTAATCGAATCCCTACAATGTGGAAATACTTTTACTTACTCTGAAGGAAAATAATACAATTAAGTCATACTATATTGGTTGTGTGGTAAGATTCTAATGCTTGTGTGGATAGCGGTCTCCCTTTAGCTGTATTCTTGTTTCCTGATTTCTAATAACAACATAAATGTGTGCAAACAAACAGATATAAATGCCTTAGATATATATGGTCAGTGTTTTATATAGTAATGGTTATCTATCACAAAAGTGAGTACACGGCACGTACTAAATGAAACTAGTCTACTTGTCGAATCTCGAACATAGTTAGGTAATTCATAAATTTTTCAAGTTTCATAATTAAGAAAGAAACAGTGGGCCTTTTTTCTTTTTTTGATGACCCTAAAGTTCTTCAATATCTTACAAAAAAAATCGATTTATTATACTAAACAATTTTGCCTCTGCACATATTTAGGCAGATGTGCATATCTCACAGATAAGCTAACTACATGTGACAAAACATAGTCCAAACGATAATTTTCTAAGGCTCACTTTCCTAAATTAGCAAATAGTATTATTAAATTAAAAAATATATCTACATACTTTAGATTTATGATATTTCCGGGTCGAAATTACCGTCATACTATCTAGCGTTAAAGGTGTCTAGATTCGACGGGATTCCCCCAGACAGAGATATCATAACCACTACGAATGCGTTCGAAAGTAAAATAGAAACAGACAGTGTATCGATTATATTTTTCAATTATATAATCATTTTTACTGTCCGAGGCAGATACCGCCGTTACCCTCCTCACATTCGATTCGGGGCTTATCGGCAATTATTTTCCAGTTTAACCCGGCCACGGTTCCAGCAGCTACGCTTAAAAGTTAGTCCGATTTTAGCTGTTAGAATCTTTAATTACATTGGCAAGTAATTCAAGCAGCTAATTGATTATTAGTGAACTACCTATCATAAGTGATGACACTAAGCAGATATTCTTTAAGTAGTTACAGAATATATTTGTTGATTTTTAACCGACTTCGAAAAAGGAGGAGGTTACTACGTTCGGTTGTATGTATTTTTATGTATGTTAATCGATATCTCCGTCAATTATGAACCGATTTTAATTATTCTTTTTTTATTTGAATTGGTTATATTCAGAGGTGGTCCCATATAAATTTGAAGAAAATATTGAACCCCTAAGGGGGTAAAATATCGTTTATTTGATTTTCAGTGTATTTACGTATTTTCGTGAAATTGGAACCGGTTTATTATACCCATTAGAACACCAGATATATTTATGAACACTAAAAATGGAGAAATAATTAAAAAATAAAAAAAATAAAAGAAGCAATGATATTTTTAATTCTATGTGTTAACCTGCGTTTATGATTTCAGCATGTCGACAATCATTGTATAAGAATATCGGTCCTATAAGCTTTTTCTTTCATTAATATAATTATTGTAAATATAAGCTACTTTTAAAGACGAGGATACTTTCGAAATAAATAGGAAATTAAGACATTTTAGGGTCCTAATTTCGAAGAAAATATTGAACCCCTAAGGGGGTAAAATATCGTTTATTTGATTTTCACGCACTTCGTATTTACGTATTTTCGTGAAATTGGAACCGATTTATTATACCCATAGAACACCAGATATATTTATGGACACTAAAAATGGATAAATAAAAAATGTTTCAAAAAAAATAAAAGAAGAAATGATTTTTTTTATTCTATGTGTTAAGCCCCGTTTATAATTTCAGCATGTCGACAATCATTGTATAAGAAGATCGATCCTATAAGCTTTTTCTTTCATTAATATAATTATTGTAAATATAAGCAACTTTTAAAGGCGAGGATACGTTCGAAATAAATAGGAAATGAAGACATTTTAGTTTACCGCATAAAAGACATTCCCGAATAATGACGTAGTTTTTGCGATTGTTAACAAACGGTAATAATTTAGTTTTTTTAGTACAAATTCGATTAACTCACCGTTCGGTGACCCGCCACGGAACATCGGGTTAGGCGCCATCCAAGGGAATGCCCCGAAAGGCCAAGTCGGCGGCGGCGCGTGACCTTGATAGAGTCTCGGCAACAACGGCTGCGGGACCACAACTCCACTTCTACTCTCAATCTCTTCTCCATCATTTCCACTCTCTCTCTCGTCTCTCTCATCGCCGATCGTCGAGTCGACGTCTTCTATATCTACGTCGCTTTCATCTGAGTCTGGGGCTGCATCGGTGCTCTCCGCGTCGTTGCTGGCGTCGTTTAAACTAACTTCTTTTGAGGGTGTATCGTTTTTCCCACGTAAGAGTGAGTCCACGCTGAATGATATCCGGCCTTTCCCGGCACTCTCGGCGGTCTCCGCCCGCTCGTATTCGAGCGAAGTCTTCATTTCATCTACCCGATAACATCTCAATTAATCACTATAATGAACTTCATCCGACATATTATAACCACATTTTACAATGATATACAATTAATTACAATTTACGCCTTTAGATTTTTTAATCATTTACTCAATATCAGAAATAATATTCAAATAAGTATTCACATCCTATTTACATTCCGTTAATTTTGTTAATAATTCGTGACAGAAACGATCGTATTCATTAATTGAACGATAAAGGCGCACGGAATTTGTATTATTAATTTATTTGCGGTCCGTTACTCGTTTATCTTATGTGTCATAGTAATTTACAAGGAATGATTTAATTTGCCTAATTAATTGACATTCAAGTTCGCGTCGGTAACTAATTATATTGTAATGCTGACGTAAGCGAACGTTTCCTTATGTAATAATAATGTCTATTCACTGTATTTTAGAGTCACTTAAATCACTTATAACTATAATACACTTGTAAAAGTTAAATGGAGTCTTTATTTGAGAAATTGATGCGCGGAAACTTGCATACGGGGACCTGGAACGCGCGATATCTCCGGGTATGATTCGCGTGGAAGCGCGGTGAAAATCGCGCTAACATTGGGGCGCAATCCGCGGTCCGCGGAACGCCTCTCCTCTCTGCAACCGAAAGAGACGCAGCTACCGACCGAGGAATTTTAATAAGCGACGCGGAGCGAGCGAGACGCCGATACAACTCGACATGTGTGTAAACGAGATATTGAGTAGGCGGGGTTCGTCGCGCTCAAATTAATGGTCTCCGTGGAATACGCCTTATAGATTCATTAACCGTCGTTTGATTTTAAGCTTTATGAAAATACAGATATAAGCAATTTTTCTATGACAGTGATTATAATAGAATGACGTAACGGAACTGAGAAAGCGGATTGCAGCAGCTATTGTATTGAATGAAAAAGGAGTAAATAGAGAGGCGATGTAGGCGGTGTAGCGGGGACTTTACGATTTAATTATTTGCGAATGCGGAGGCATTTTGTAGCGGGCTAATGTCTCATTGTCTCATTAATATCGGGGGCCGGCCATGTTTGATTTGTTTCTGACACGCTCGCGTAGGTGAGAAAGCAGGCGTAACTGGCGTTTATGCGGTGCGCTACTGTTTCTAGGCGTTTCGCTTGTTCCCAATCGTGGGACAGTTGTTGTTCAGTTCCGAAACCGGGATACAATGCGCCTTGCTGTCATCGGATATAGCTTTGCCCCAAATTTATAATGCCTATTCTATTGGCATGTTTGCAGAATTCCTCACAGATATTCTACAGTTTTCATAAAAATATCGAATACCCTATACACAATTTATTTTTAATGTTAATTCAGGTAACTACCTCTGTTAACTACTAAATTCGTTGTGCAGTAATTAATGAAGGCGTACACTTTTATGTTTTAATTAAATAAATATGAACATCAATTCTCATAACACTTCCAAGCTATTTTTTTTTAATATCGTCATACCTCAATCTTAGTTGAAAGTTGTAGGTACTTTTTCTTTCTATCCATAGATACAGATCAACCTTCATGACCTTCTGATGTCCAATACTTAGATAATCTATATAAGTTTTTTTTTTATTGTTGCAAGGCAAAGTGACTGCACTATGCCTGATGGTAAGCACAGTACGATCCAAAAACAATGACGAACACCGAGTGACATCCTATCCATCGCCGGTCGCCACTGTCATGCCGGCTTGCGAAAAGCTGGATATGCACAGGTTGATCTCGAAACGCGAACCGCAGAAACGAATTACTATGACGGGCTTTTTCTCCATATACATGGTGGTTGCGAAACAGTCAGGCTGTAAAACCCTACCACCCCGCTGTCGCCATTGCCTCGTTCGTTATTCGGCAGGGTGCACCACGTGCTGGTAAGGTTGACTTCGGTGTCTCAATTCTTATGATGTTGTTCGACACCCCTTACACCCCTTTAATACTTACACTTAATATAATTTTGTCATACCGTGAAGTGTCAAGATATCTCAACTGTGGTGGCGGTCGAGTGATTTGACGGGCGAAATATCAATTGATGTTCGCAGGTTCGAATATCGGCATGTAATAACGAATTTTTTCGATATTCCCGTAGGAACGTTTATTAATATAAATTAGTAACAGTAAACACCATGACGATTCTTGGACCAGAGTATTGTTCTTGTAGTACTATTGTTTGTAGAATAGAACCGTAGATTTCTAAGAGATTGAAATCACCAGTACGTCACGGGCTGGCGTGGTGATTATGCCCATACCTTCAAGAATACTTTATTGTCCCTGCAGAGTCCCTTGTAGTGTGTGATATCACCAACGAAAGCATGTTTCCTCCTTCCTAAGATATAGTTTCAGGTGTATATAGAAGAAACAGTATACTCGTATCTATACTAATATTATAAAGAGGTAAAGCTTATGAGTTTGTGACGTTGTGATGTTGAGACGTTGTAAGGGGTAATCTTAGGAACTACTGTACCGATTTGGAAAATTCTTTTACCAATAGAAAGCCACGTTATTTGTAAGTGTCATAGGCTATATATCATCACGCTAAAACCAATAGGAGCGGAGCAACAATGAAAAATGTTTTATAATCGGGGTATTATTTCTTTTGAGAACTTCCGCTGCATCTTAGCATAAAATAACTATTCCACGCGTGCGAAGTCGCGGGCAGAGGCTATTAACTAATTATATTATCTATACTAATATTATAAAGAGGTAAAGTTTGTGACGTTGTAGGGAGTAATATCTGGGGAATCGGAGAAAAAATGGTCGGACGAAAACGTTTCTTACGAACGATGAGAGATATATAATTGAGTCCTAGACAAAAGTTGTAGCTTGACAATGCCTTTTAACGCCCAACGAAGTGGGCACGGGTCGGCTAGTATCTAATAAACAGAGATAGAGAGAGAAAGAGAGTGGATTGTGTGTGTTTATTTGACGATATTATTGTAGGTGGCAGAGCCATGCTGAAGCTCTATTACTGGTTTCAGCATGAATCGGTCGGCTCGCCCGGGGTACTACCACCCTACCCACAGAAAACCGACGTGAAGTAACAGTGCTTGCATTGTTGCGTTTCGTTCGGTCAGTGAGAGCGCTGGAGACCGCTCCCCTTCCACTTTCCCCTTCAAACACAGACTGGCAACGCACTTGCGACTCCCCCTGGTGTTGCAAGTATCTATGGACGATGGTGATCACTTATTATTATTATTATTATTAACATCAGGTGACCCACCTGTTCGTTTGCCTCGTATGATATAAAAAAAGAAAAAAGTAGGTAAACTCCGAAATCTTTGTACGGAATTGGTCATTTCTTTTAACTGTGGTGACTTTTGTAAATGACCTGCGTTAGTATTTAAATTGACATGAAGAAAATGTATGCATGAATTACAACATATTATACCATCTACGAGTTAGGATACCGCACAGTAACCATGTTTATCGTAAGAACTGCCGTCAGAAGCAAAAGTCCAAAACAATGGAACATCTTCTTTGAACTTTTAAACCAATAATAGTCTGAATTATTTACGTTTCTTTAATTTTGACATTTAAATTACCAACATTAGCCTGCCACAGAAAACCGACGTGAAGTAACAGTGCTTGCATTGTTGCGTTACGTTCGGTCAGTGAGAGCGCTGGAGACCACTCCCCTTCCACTTTCCCCTTCAAACACAGACTGGCAACGCACTTGCGACTCCCCCTGGTGTTGCAAGTGTCTATGGACGGTGGTGATCACTTAACATCAGGTGACCCACCTGTTCGTTTGCCTCGTATGATATAAAAAAAGAAAAAGAAAAAAGTAGGTAAACTCCGAAATCTTTGTACGGAATTGGTCATTTCTTTTAACTGTCCGCGTTGGAAAAAGTTTTTTGTAAATGACCTGCGTTAGTATTTAAATTGATATGAAGAAAATGTATGCATGAATTGTTCCTTATATCAAAATTTACAGCATATTATACCATCTACGAGCACGACCACAGTAACCATGTTTATCTTAAGAACTGCCGTCAGAAGCAAAAATTCAAAACAATGGAACAACTTCTTTGAACTTTTAAACCAATTATAGTCTGAATTATTTACGTTTCTTTAATTTTGACATTTAAATTACCAACAGGGGGGGGGGGAGGGGGGGGGGAGAGAAGGGGGAGGGATAAATCCCAACTATCCCCCTTCTGTATACGTGTTTGCAAACAAAAGACAATCAGTTTGTCATGTCATGTGATGTGTATAGTGATCATTCTAACAGATCCTCTCTAGCTCAACACGGGAGCAGTTTACCTACTAACCTATTGCACGCAGTCGAAGCCGGGGCAAGCCGCTAGTGATAAGCGTACTAAAAATATAAAAGAAAAGTTTAATTAGGTACATATTGCATTTATGAAATGCCACGTTTCAAGTTGAATCCCGTAACGAAGGTATTACGAATGTTTATCTTAAAATGGATCATTTCGTATCGGCGTCATTAGTGCCGTGTCACTTAACACCGAGTTAATCGCATTACACAGTTATCGGCCATCTCTTTGTGCATCAAAAAGATTCTCTCTTTCGGCACTGGAATTTATATTCTAAACTCTAAGTCATTAGGGTAAGGTTTAAAATTCATTGATTGATTGACGCTTTGATTCGCAAATAACTAGGGGAGACGGCACGGTGCTTGTCGATGCCAAAACTATAAGCGATTGAGATATAATGTAGTTAGAAGTATTACATATATTATACATCTTAGATTTTTTTAAATTATATGTCTTAGCGCCTATTTTATCACCTTCTATATCTATAAGTATACATAAAATAATTTTTATGAAAAAAATTGTTGCCGGTGTCTAGGAATAAGTAATAGAATACATTTCAATCATTTTTAGAAATGTCTGTCTATCTGTCTGTGTGTCTGAAGACTTCTTTCAGTGTTAGAGAGCTTATTTATCGAGAAAGGCTATATATATATATCATCTAACAATATTAGACTGAATATGAATACTTGCATACCTTCATGTAGAAGGCTTCATGCTATTCACTTAACGCGTTTCGTTATAAGTATTGTATTGCTTTCAGTGTTTATATTGTAATTGAATGTAGTAACAATATTAAGTATATATGTGTAAATGTCTTTCTTTGAACGTTTGCTAAAGAACAAAGCTGAAATCGGTTGTAGGGATTCTAATTAAATTTGACAAGTAAGTTGATTGTGTTATGCTTATATAATAGGATATAATTATAGGAAGGCTTATAGGAACTTATATTATAAAGCCAAATGTGAGTATGTTAGTTTGTTGTTTGTTAATAACCATGAAATTTTGCATACATGTTACCAGAGGTATAGAAAAGGATATACCTTGCCCTACCTTTTCCGCGTAAAGTACTGTTAGATACCTAAGAAGATGTCAAACCTACATTAACACGAGCGATACCACTGGCAAAAGTTAGTAAATTATAAGTTTTTTTTATATCATCGGAGCCAAACGAACAGGTGGATGACCTGATGTTAAGTGATCACTACCGTCCATAGACACTTGCAACACCAGGAGAGTCGCAAGTGCGTTGCCACTTGCCAGCCTGTGTTGGGAGGGGCAGGATGGGAAGGGTAAAGTGGAAAGGGAGGGGAGGTGGGTTTCTGGCGCTCTCACTGACCGAACGAAACGCAACAATGCAAGCACTGTTATTTCACGTCGGTTTTCTGTGAGAGGGTGGTACTACCCCGGACGAGCCGACCCATTCATGCTGAAACCAGTAATAGCTTTAGCGTGGCTCTACCACCTACCAAAGTATCTATAGATTCCTTTGTAAGCGCAATAATATAAAAACAGCCAAAGCTTTGTCTTAAGGGCACTGAAAATGATGTACGTACAGGGCTACGTTTGGAGTTCACCTACATGATTCAATCAGATAATCTATTTAGGGTTTAAGCAAAGAATGCCGACGGTAAACTGATTTAACCTCTTTCCGTGAGCAAATTTATTAGGCCTTATTCAATAACGAAGTCCACAACTCACAGTACGACATCCCCCTAAAATACTAAGTCAGAGAAAAACAATTCTTATCTCGGCACAATAGCGACGGTTTGTAATGATAGGTCGCGTGGACGTCCCCCTTAACAATTAATGTAATTTAATATCTGGCAGAGATTACCGTTCGTCTTAATTGAAAGATTGTAATTATGGCGCATGTTAACCGGCATGTTAACTAGTATTAACGTTGATCTAATAAGTTAAATTAATTATAATTTATATAATAGCTTTAATAAATACCAATATCGGCTATATAGCAATTATTAATTACATTAATGAGCTATTTTACAACAACGTTGTAATAAACGGTTGTCAATTATTATGCTGTTCGTTAATTTGCTGTTTGGCATCGTAATGTAATTTGTAATAATATTCGTCGTTCACATTATCATTTTAAGTGTGAATAATGTACTCTTTATTTGTCACCGATTGATTTTTGCATATAAAGGTTTTTTTGCACACGTTGCGATAACACCTACCGCCCAATAATAATAACATATAATGGATTGTGCACAGCAGTATAATAATATGTACAAAATAATGCATTATATTATTAGTTGTTGTGGTAATGACCATCTATCTCTATTCAAGTATAATTTTAGCTTGTAACATTGCTTTCATCTGCATAATTTGAATTATATAAAATTGATTTGAAGGCACATTATCTCAGTACTATTTTTTTTTAACATCAAAAGCAGGCAAGCACACATGTGGGTCACCTGATGTTAAGTGATCACTACCGTCCATAGACACTAGCAACACCAGGGGAGTCACAAGTGCGTTGCCAGCGTATGTAGGGGGAGAGGATAGGGGCAGGGAAAGGGGGAAGGGGAAGGGAGGCCTCCGGCGCTCTCACTGACCGAACAAAACACAGCAATGCAAGCACTGTTACTTCACGTCGGTTTTCTGTCAGAGGGTGGTACTACCCCGAGCGAGCCGACCCATTAATGCTGAAATTAGTAATAGCTACAGCGTGGCTCCACCACCTTCAAAGCATGCTCGGATACCGCGTCGAATGGAACTTAGTTTTTTTGTTGTTTAATTAACGACATATCAAACAAACATGTAGGCTACATGATGTTAAAAAGTTATTGTAGTCTATGACTAGATATAAGCGAACGCAATAGGACTGGATGTCGTGAAGTGAGACATAATAATTACTGAAGATATGTTGAAACACCTTGTGTACTAAGTAGCTATATTGGCAATAACACCCTATGGGATATGACCGTTGCTTCTTGCAGTTATGCAATCGAATATACTTTAAACTTACCTTCCATTGTACATACCATTAGGTACAGTACTTTGTCTTTTCTAAGCTATAATTTAAATTTAATATGGTATAACATTTAAAAGAGTTTCAAAATACGCTTCTGCCCATATATGAAATGTTTGAAAATATACAGTGTAAAATAATACAGAAACAGACGAAAAATAATCGTCGAAAATTTAATTAGGTAAATGCAAAAACCGATTTGTTTAATCAGCGAAATGTGATAATGAAACTACAGTAGTTATAAACTCTTTGGAAGAAAGAATCGTCAATAATATTGCAACTTCAAAAATTAATAAATTATAGTCAAATTTCGAACACAGGGTGACCAATAGTTGGAAATAAATCACCAAATTGCTGATAGAGTAAATACTCTTTAAGCTCTCACCAGTGTTCGGACCACACACGTAGATCCCTTAAAAGGCGCATCCAGTAAAAGGTGTTAATGCGAAAAGATCACGCCGTCCATTTTTGTAAGGCAAACATACAAATGGCATTTAACCACCATAATCTCCTCAAAGCTGGCGCCCCCGTTTGTTTGAAAATCGAACTAGTTACACTTCCCCGTTCTTTATTCAAAAATTGTTACACGTTCTTTTGTTCGAGACAATATTTGTCTATGCGCGTAATGCGTCCATATTGACACGACCCCGAAAACGTCGAACGTTTGTTTTAAACACAACCAGGTGGGGTGACGGCGTGTGTCAACTAAAAATGGTTTGGTTAAGTGGAAGCTTGATGTTTGGTTGTTTTAGGACGCTGTTTGCTTTCGGATTTCAAACACGGCTCGTCTTAACAAGGTGGAGAGTTTATTTTTATCTGTGCCAAAACAATACGTACGGGTAGCCTTTTATGTTCAGAAAATAATGTTTTAAAATGCTGGCAAATTTAACAGAGACAAAGATACACGTATTTTAATGAGTTACTTATTGTTATTGTTTCATGTAACAATCATAGTACAAAATAATGAAAAATAGTTTTAACATGAGTATATAACATGATTACAGCAATATGAGGCCATGGAACATAGTATTTAATATTAATTTCAAAGGTCTAAAGGCTTTCGAGAACAAAATTAATAGTACCATAATCGTTTCATAAATTATCTATCCTTTATTTATTTATAAAGACCTGCCAAACTTGTAGGCGCTAAGTCATCGGGAAGTTATCTACACGTTGTGAAAATTCACCAGTATGCCGTTATATAATTTAAAAACATATATAGACACAGTCAAAGTCTTGCTTAAATAATGTTGAAAAAATTATTCAAAACAGTTCAATATATTTTTTATTTTTATATCATAGGAGGCAAACGAATAGGTGGGTCACCTGAGGTTAAGTGATTACCACCGTCCATAGGCACTAGCAACATTAGGGGAGTTACAAGTGCGTTGCCAACCAGTGTTAGGGGGCAGATGGAAGGGATGGAGGGGGAAGGGAGGTGGTCCTCCGGTCTCACTGACTGCATTGCAAGCACTGTTACTACACTTCGGTTTTTGTGTGGATCGAGTGGTAGTACCCCGGACGAGCCGACCCATTCATGCTGAAACCAGTAATAGCTTCAGCGTGACTGTACCACCTACATGATTTAATATTTGAGGAGGTAAACAAGGGAATACTAAATTATCATTTGGTATGTAAGTAGATATAATTAATCAGTACGAGCTGCCTTTGTCTCTGTCATACTCACATCTGATAATTTGGACAGAGTGCGACAGCAATAGACTATTCTTGCAATCCATTATTTAAATGTCTAGCTGACTGCATTTCCTTTCAACCCCTGGACTATCCAAAACCAAAACGGTGTTATTACAAAAAAGTTAAATACGTATTGAATACTCGTTTTAAAAAGGTTTCGAATTAAATGCACCGCGGTCGCTGAATGTTCGCCATCTTGCTCTTTTGTCACGCTTTGATTACGTTAGGTTAGACTTGCGAAAAAGGATAACGCGAACATGTCTCGGGTGAGCGCGGTGCATTTAATTTGACACCGTTTTAAAGTAAGTATTTAACTTTTTTGTAATAACACCGAAAAGGTATAAGCTCCATACAAACGAATGGAGACCTCATGAGGTACTGGTCAAGAGACGTAGCATAAGCTTAATATAACCAGATTTATTACAAAATGTAAAAACAATAACAAATGATGATTTAAATTATTTTTTAATTTGCACAATTTTTTTCTACAAAAACCATGATGTCGTGAAATGAAAAAAATAAAATCAAAACATAATACATTTTGAGATCTGGGTTTTAAAAAATCAGCGGAAGGGGTTAAGAGTCATGTGGTGCATTCTTTGTAAGTTGAAACTTTTACTTACACAGCGAACGATAGTGACTCGTCGAAAATGAAATATAGAGGTAGATTAATCATAAATAATTCCAAAACGCCATTTTTAATTCAATTCCACGGCCGGATCGAGTTAATTCGTAAAATAAACGCAATAAATTATAACAAAACGCGTATTCTTAGAGAATACGGGATAGGGAAAGTGGCAATTGTGGAATATTAAGGGATGGAAATGTTTTTACGATGACATCGCCGTAGAGCTGCGCACGTTTTATTGTGAAACCGCCATTTTACACGACTCCGTGTATACGGTATGTGTTTTTTACGTTATCGGGTAATTATTCGCTTTTAATTTTACCCGGTTACGTTTAAGAGGGGTAATCTTATTCATATGTTTGTATATAACGTCTTATCAACATAATATATTTTAAAATGTTAGGTGTCAGTAGATCGTGTTGGAGACGCATTATGCCGAGGCGAATCCCACAGTTCGTCAAGGGGGAGGGTCTAACACCCACTTACCTTTGAGGAGTCTACCATCCTGACCCTTCAGACCGCAGTTGAGGCCGAGGGGCCAACAACTGTCGGGGAAGCAAACGCAGTGCCGATTGTGCAGTACCTGCTCCCCCGGCCAAAAGGTGTAAGAACGAACCATGAAGTTTTAGTCCGTGCGAAATTGACATAATCCATTTCCCCATTTTAAAAAAGGTGTCAGTAAATTCGTCTTAATTTATGAGTAGCATAACCTATCTACAATTTATCAGTGGTCGGTAAACCACCGCAGCTCTTTCACTGCATCACTGTAGTTCTTCCAAAAATGTTTAGGCAGACACGGAATATTATTTATTAAGTGACTTGTAAGAGACAAACTTACATAGCCCCAGTCAACGTTGACCATATTTACTATAATAACAACTTGTCTCTTACAAGTCACTTAATAAATAATATTCCGTGTCTGCCTAAACTCTAAACACACGCTGTATTTAGAAAAAAATAGCGGTAAACTGAAAACTCATTTCGCGCGGAGTAATGGCCGCGTACCGTCCATCCCACTTACTATTATCA
Organism: Antheraea pernyi; assembly: GCA_015888305.1. Classification (NCBI taxonomy): domain Eukaryota; kingdom Metazoa; phylum Arthropoda; class Insecta; order Lepidoptera; family Saturniidae; genus Antheraea; species Antheraea pernyi. The sequence continues at coordinate 78,351 of MU160134.1, read as the reverse complement.
TCATCCCCGCAACTTTTTAATAAAAAAAACGATCTCTCTCTCATCTCCGCTAAATTGTCCGCACCACTCGGGAATATGAAAGTCGTTATTTAAAAAGATCGCTCTTTCGCGTATTATTTCGGTATAAATTTTCAGTTAAGCCCACATTTCGCCTGCCCTCTCGAGATCCCGTCGTATCTACATTTTATTGCGAAGATACCTTCGGGCTATTACAATATAAATTGTCTTATTATGAAAAGTTAATTAAATACTTTCTTTTCTTATATTATAGGAGGCAAACGGATTCGTGGGTTACCTGATGTTAAGTGATCACCACCGTCCGTAGACACTTGCAACACCAGGAGAGTCGCAAGTGCGTTGCCAACCTGTCTTGAGAGAGAGGGGGAATAAGGGAAGGTGGGCCTCCGGCAATCTCAGTGACCGAACGAAACGCAATAATGCAAGCACTGTTACTTCACCTCGGTTTTCTGTGAGAGGGTGGTACTCCCCCGGGCGAGCCGACCCATTCATGCTGAAGCCATTTATAGTTTCAGCGTAGCTCTACCACCCTCCAAACTATACTACTTTAATATTTACCTTATACTATCTATACCCGGACAAGTTTAAAGTATATAAAAACAAACGTATTCGAATGCCAATTTGTGGCAAGATTTCAAAGCAATTGGCGAAGAAATGGACAAACGAACATTACATTACATTTCTATGCATATAGATATAAATTAACGATGGGTTTCAATTTAACAAGTTATTAGGTCTACGCTTTTCTTCTTTGATTTTTACTAGATAATGCTTACTTACTAGATATAATATAATGTAGGCTACATACTATTTTAATTTTGTATTTTTCGATAAAAAAAATTTATAGTAATTAGAAAAGTAAGGTCAAAGAAATAAAAACCTTCCTAAACAGAATTCAGAACCACAGTCATATATAAAATTAAAAGCAGCGTCGCCAACGTTATGAGTTACGAAAACTATTTTTTTTTATAGATCGCACTATCCAATACAATTATCAACGCGTGCTCCCAAGACATGTGTAAAAAAGCCTATTGTCCTCTCAAAAAGGTCTCTTACCTTTTGACATCGCGGCTTAACAAAAGTTTCACGCGAAAAAACTATCATAAACATTTTGAAATCATAAAAATTAAACAACAATTCACTCAAATACCTATCCAACCTTATCGGCTTTAATTTAAGATATAAAATGGTTTAAAAGCGATCAGTATTGATGGTAAATAACGCATTTGTACGTTCCATGACGACTTATTTCCCGTGAAGATGTCTAGATAACATTAGTGGCTTCTAAACGGTTGTCCGGGAACTTTGAATGGGGTTCCCTTACGCATCAAAGGGCCAATGAATACGTGATGTTTTTTTAAAAGATGTCTCCTCGTTGATAAATACGCGAACTAATCAAATTATTTATGGCATTAAATCGTTATAAAATCAGAGCGAACATCTGCCGAGGACAATGCGGTGGATTTATTTGAAGTTTTTTTGTGAAAATTCGTGGCGTAATTTTTTGACGTAGTTTCAGGCTTACTAAGAGCGGTAAAAATTACAGTAATCAGTTTATGTTTTCAGGCTAGGAATACTTGACGTGAACGTGACTTGGCATCTTCCTTCCAGAGTTTTTTCCGAGTTGTCACATTAACGTAGGTACGGCGGCATCATCACGTCGGATGATGAGGCTCTGGTGCGCAGAAACGCGTCGTGGCGACGGTTTTACTATTGTAGGAATCTTGGCATCATCATCGTGGATACATGGATCACGTCGGGATATAAGAAAAAAAAGTATTTAATTAACTTTTCATAATAAGACAATTTATATTGTAATAGCCCGAAGGTATCTTCGCAATAAAATGTAGATACGACGGGATCTCGAGAGGGCAGGCGAAATGTGGGCTTAACTGAAAATTTATACCGAAATAATACGCGAAAGAGCGATCTTTTTAAATAACGACTTTCATATTCCCGAGTGGTGCGGACAATTTAGCGGAGATGAGAGAGAGATCGTTTTTTTTATTAAAAAGTTGCGGGGATGATGATAATAGTAAGTGGGGTGGACGGTACGCGGCCATTACTCCGCGCGAAATGAGTTTTCAGTTTACCGCTATTTTTTTCTAAATACAGCGTGTGTTTAGTATGAGGGTTTTCATTAAATAAATCTAAACTTACATAGCCCCAGTCAACGTTGACCATATTTACTATAATAACAACTTGTCTCTTACAAGTCACTTAATAAATAATATTCTGTGTCTGCCTAAACATTTTTGGAAGAACTACAGTGATGCAGTGAAAGAGCTGCGGTGGTTTACCGACCACTGATAAATTGTAGATAGGTTATGCTACTCATAAATTAAGACGAATTTACTGACACCTTTTTTAAAATGGGGAAATGGATTATGTCAAATTCGCACGGACTAAAACTTCATGGTTCGTTCTTACACCTTTTGGCCGGGGGAGCAGGGACTGCACAATCGGCACTGCATCTGCTTCCCCGACAGTTGTTGGCCCCTCAGCCTCAACTGCGGTCTGAGGGGTCAGGATGGTAGACTCCTCAAAGGTAAGTGGGTGTTAGACCCTCCCCCTTGACGAACTGTGGGATTCGCCTCGGCATAATGCGTCTCCAACACGATCTACTGACACCTAACATTTTAAAATATATTATGTTGATAAGACGTTATATACAAACATATGAATAAGATTACCCCTCTTATTCATATGTTTGTATATAACGTCTTATCAACATAATATATTTTAAAATGTTAGGTGTCAGTAGATCGTGTTGGAGACGCATTATGCCGAGGCGAATCCCACAGTTCGTCAAGGGGGAGGGTCTAACACCCACTTACCTTTGAGGAGTCTACCATCCTGACCCCTCAGACCGCAGTTAACGCAGTGCCGATTGTGCAGTACCTGCTCCCCCGGCCAAAAGGTGTAAGAACGAACCATGAAGTTTTAGTCCGTGCGAAATTGACATAATCCATTTCCCCATTTTAAAAAAGGTGTCAGTAAATTCGTCTTAATTTATGAGTAGCATAACCTATCTACAATTTATCAGTGGTCGGTAAACCACCGCAGCTCTTTCACTGCATCACTGTAGTTCTTCCAAAAATGTTTAGGCAGACACGGAATATTATTTATTAAGTGACTTGTAAGAGACAAGTTGTTATTATAGTAAATATGGTCAACGTTGACTGGGGCTATGTAAGTTTAGATTTATTTAATGAAAACCCTCATACTAAACACACGCTGTATTTAGAAAAAAATAGCGGTAAACTGAAAACTCATTTCGCGCGGAGTAATGGCCGCGTACCGTCCATCCCACTTACTATTATCATCATCCCCGCAACTTTTTAATAAAAAAAACGATCTCTCTCTCATCTCCGCTAAATTGTCCGCACCACTCGGGAATATGAAAGTCGTTATTTAAAAAGATCGCTCTTTCGCGTATTATTTCGGTATAAATTTTCAGTTAAGCCCACATTTCGCCTGCCCTCTCGAGATCCCGTCGTATCTACATTTTATTGCGAAGATACCTTCGGGCTATTACAATATAAATTGTCTTATTATGAAAAGTTAATTAAATACTTTCTTTTCTTATATTATAGGAGGCAAACGGATTCGTGGGTCACCTGATGTTAAGTGATCACCCCCGTCCGTAGACACTTGCAACACCAGGAGAGTCGCAAGTGCGTTGCCAACCTGTCTTGAGAGAGAGGGGGAATAAGGGAAGGTGGGCCTCCGGCAATCTCAGTGACCGAACGAAACGCAATAATGCAAGCACTGTTACTTCACCTCGGTTTTCTGTGAGAGGGTGGTACTACCCCGGGCGAGCCGACCCATTCATGCTGAAGCCATTTATAGTTTCAGCGTAGCTCTACCACCCTCCAAACTATACTACTTTAATATTTACCTTATACTATCTATACCCGGACAAGTTTAAAGTATATAAAAACAAACGTATTCGAATGCCAATTTGTGGCAAGATTTCAAAGCAATTGGCGAAGAAATGGACAAACGAACATTACATTACATTTCTATGCATATAGATATAAATTAACGATGGGTTTCAATTTAACAAGTTATTAGGTCTACGCTTTTCTTCTTTGATTTTTACTAGATAATGCTTACTTACTAGATATAATATAATGTAGGCTACATACTATTTTAATTTTGTATTTTTCGATAAAAAAAATTTATAGTAATTAGAAAAGTAAGGTCAAAGAAATAAAAACCTTCCTAAACAGAATTCAGAACCACAGTCATATATAAAATTAAAAGCAGCGTCGCCAACGTTATGAGTTACGAAAACTATTTTTTTTTATAGATCGCACTATCCAATACAATTATCAACGCGTGCTCCCAAGACATGTGTAAAAAAGCCTATTGTCCTCTCAAAAAGGTCTCTTACCTTTTGACATCGCGGCTTAACAAAAGTTTCACGCGAAAAAACTATCATAAACATTTTGAAATCATAAAAATTAAACAACAATTCACTCAAATACCTATCCAACCTTATCGGCTTTAATTTAAGATATAAAATGGTTTAAAAGCGATCAGTATTGATGGTAAATAACGCATTTGTACGTTCCATGACGACTTATTTCCCGTGAAGATGTCTAGATAACATTAGTGGCTTCTAAACGGTTGTCCGGGAACTTTGAATGGGGTTCCCTTACGCATCAAAGGGCCAATGAATACGTGATGTTTTTTTAAAAGATGTCTCCTCGTTGATAAATACGCGAACTAATCAAATTATTTATGGCATTAAATCGTTATAAAATCAGAGCGAACATCTGCCGAGGACAATGCGGTGGATTTATTTGAAGTTTTTTTGTGAAAATTCGTGGCGTAATTTTTTGACGTAGTTTCAGGCTTACTAAGAGCGGTAAAAATTACAGTAATCAGTTTATGTTTTCAGGCTAGGAATACTTGACGTGAACGTGACTTGGCATCTTCCTTCCAGAGTTTTTTCCGAGTTGTCACATTAACGTAGGTACGGCGGCAACATCTGCCGAGAACAATGCGGTGGATTTATTTGAAGTTTTTTTTGTGAAAAAAATTCGTGGCGTAATTTTTTGACGTAGTTTCAGGCTCACTAAGACCGGTAAAAATTACAGTAATAAGTTTGTGTTTTCAGGCAAGGAATTACCGTTTCGTGACTTGGCATCTTCCATCCTGAGTTTTTTCCGTGTTGTCACATTAACGTAGGTACGGCGGTATCATCACGTCGGATGATGAGGCTCTGGTGCGCAGAAACGCGTCGTGGCGACGGTTTTACTATTGTAGGAATCTTGGCATCATCATCGTGGATACATGGATCACGTCGGGGTCACCAAATGTCGGAGCTTCGGGCTCACTACTATAAGATTCTAAACTGACACGGACAACGTAATTATAATACTCGGAATGCGTGCAATAGACTGTCTATTAATATGACCATATAGGGTACTTATAGAGACACGCGATATTTTATTTATTTGTTCAATTGTTTTGAACGACATTCTATTTATAATTATTTACAAAAGATTCAGACAGCCTGCCAAAGAGGATGACATTCTCGGTAGCTACATGTGTTAGGTTTTATAACGAAGTCCTAAAGTACATGCCTAAGTTTCCTGATAGTGAGTTCGAGCGCCATGTCAAGCGGGTTTTAATGTCCAATAGGCCATTAGGGCGGATAAATATGTGAACGATGGTGACGTCTGGAAATGACGCCCCTCTCTGTGCATTCGCCAAAAATGAATGAAACTATCTATGTTTGTAAAAGCATCTATGATTAAAAGATAAATCAGATCGAGTTTCATGCCGGTTCTTCTTGATGACTGGGTTGTTTTCCGAACCGGTGCAATGGTAGTTTTGTCGTTCATAAGCGGTCTACACAGGGCCTTTAATCTTTTACATATAAGGATATCTATATATTAAAAAAAAAAATTAATATCCAATTTACCTACACCTAAGTTATATCGTTTCCTACAATCCAGTTATAACGCGTTATTATCATCCTTTCCAAAATAGACTAAAAACCAATATTCTTTATTTGGAACACACGAATCATTGAACACTAACAACCTACCTATAGGTACCTAGCGTTCTATAGAACGGTACCGTTTTCAGCTCATTAAGCCCAAGTTAAGGACCCTATTATGAACTTTATGTATTTCTAAATTACCCATCACTTAATAGAGTGGCCGACAACGGGGAGACTACCCTACGACCATCCGACAATGACCTCTCCGCCCGTCTGTTAACTCAATAAATTTCATATTACGAAGAGATACGATTCGATTCTTATGGGCCAAGTAAGAGTGGACAACGCGTGGTGGGGTGTTTAAAGTGTTCGTATGATTACTGGCCTGTTCAAATTTAATGCCATCGTCCCGTTTTGGGTGTTTATGTTGTACAAGTTTGGAAATTGGGTGATATATTACCATTTAAGGACATTAAGTTGTTAGTGATATTTATAAGGTAAATTAATTTATTATAATAATGCTATGTTTTTGATCTTCCCATCTCCTTGACGAGGATAACTTCAAAATGAGCTTAGGACCCCTTTGTAATTTGGATAAGTGTGGCAGCATATAGAAGACAGGTGGGTGTCCGGCGCTCTCACTGACCGAGCGAAGCGCAACAATGCAAGCACTGTTACTTCCCGTCAGTTTTGTGTGAGAGGGTGGTACTACACCGGGCGAGCCGACCCATTTATGCTGAAACCAGAAATAGTTTCAGCGTGGCTCTACCACCAACAATAATGGTTTAGACTCACAATTGGACCCGGTAGGTGGCTCTGCGATATGATCCTAGGATTTTTTTTCATTTTTTTACCGGGCGAGCCGACCCATTTATGCTGAAACCAGAAATAGTTTCAGCGTGGCTCTACCACCAACAAGAATGGTTTAGACTCACAATTGGACCCGGTAGGTGGCTCTGCGATATGAGCCTAGGATTTGTTTTCTTTTTTTTTTATGTCATAAGTGGCAAACGAACAGTTGGGTCACCTGCTGTTAAGTGATCACCACCGTCTATGGACACTAACAACACCAGATGGCCGACCCATTCATGCTGAAACCAGTAATAGTTTCAGCGTGGCTCTACGACCATTAAAACCACCATCATTATCAGGGCATGGACAAAATCCGCATGGCCCGCTAGTATAAACAGAATTATGCGAAACAATACGTATCTTTCTTGGAAAAATTCTTTAGTTCCTTGTTTGTTTTAGTCGGAATGTAAAAACCGTAGATTTTTAAAGGTTTGAGAGATTTATAGTAAATGAAATAATTGTGACAATCTTTGTTTTAAATAAGGACCGATGTCTAAGAAGTGAAATCTATTAAGTTGTTTTTGCGTGACACTGATCATCTATACTATCTATAATAATATTATAAAGAGCTAAAGTTTGCGAGTTTGTGACGTTGTAGGGGGTAATCTGAGGATCAGTTAAAACGATTTTGAATTTTGTTTTACCATTAGAAAGCCACGTTATTTGTGACTGTCATAGGCTATATGAGGCATATAAAATCAAAAACAGCTAAGTGCATAGAGACCAAATTTGCAGGAAACGAAAAAAATGTTTATCTATTCTCAGAGTTGGAGTTTTACTTATATTCAAAGTTTCAATTTAAGGGAAGGTGGGCCTCCGGCAATCTCAGTGACCGAACGAAACGCAATAATGCAAGCACTGTTACTTCACCTCGGTTTTCTGTGAGAGGGTGGTACTACCCCGGGCGAGCCGACCCATTCATGCTGAAGCCATTTATAGTTTCAGCGTAGCTCTACCACCCTCCAAACTATACTACTTTAATATTTACCTTATACTATCTATACCCGGACAAGTTTAAAGTATATAAAAACAAACGTATTCGAATGCCAATTTGTGGCAAGATTTCAAAGCAATTGGCGAAGAAATGGACAAACGAACATTACATTACATTTCTATGCATATAGATATAAATTAACGATGGGTTTCAATTTAACAAGTTATTAGGTCTACGCTTTTCTTCTTTGATTTTTACTAGATAATGCTTACTTACTAGATATAATATAATGTAGGCTACATACTATTTTAATTTTGTATTTTTCGATAAAAAAAATTTATAGTAATTAGAAAAGTAAGGTCAAAGAAATAAAAACCTTCCTAAACAGAATTCAGAACCACAGTCATATATAAAATTAAAAGCAGCGTCGCCAACGTTATGAGTTACGAAAACTATTTTTTTTTATAGATCGCACTATCCAATACAATTATCAACGCGTGCTCCCAAGACATGTGTAAAAAAGCCTATTGTCCTCTCAAAAAGGTCTCTTACCTTTTGACATCGCGGCTTAACAAAAGTTTCACGCGAAAAAACTATCATAAACATTTTGAAATCATAAAAATTAAACAACAATTCACTCAAATACCTATCCAACCTTATCGGCTTTAATTTAAGATATAAAATGGTTTAAAAGCGATCAGTATTGATGGTAAATAACGCATTTGTACGTTCCATGACGACTTATTTCCCGTGAAGATGTCTAGATAACATTAGTGGCTTCTAAACGGTTGTCCGGGAACTTTGAATGGGGTTCCCTTACGCATCAAAGGGCCAATGAATACGTGATGTTTTTTTAAAAGATGTCTCCTCGTTGATAAATACGCGAACTAATCAAATTATTTATGGCATTAAATCGTTATAAAATCAGAGCGAACATCTGCCGAGGACAATGCGGTGGATTTATTTGAAGTTTTTTTGTGAAAATTCGTGGCGTAATTTTTTGACGTAGTTTCAGGCTTACTAAGAGCGGTAAAAATTACAGTAATCAGTTTATGTTTTCAGGCTAGGAATACTTGACGTGAACGTGACTTGGCATCTTCCTTCCAGAGTTTTTTCCGTGTTGTCACATTAACGTAGGTACGGCGGCATCATCACGTCGGATGATGAGGCTCTGGTGCGCAGAAACGCGTCGTGGCGACGGTTTTACTATTGTAGGAATCTTGGCATCATCATCGTGGATACATGGATCACGTCGGGGTCACCAAATGTCGGAGCTTCGGGCTCACTACTATAAGATTCTAAACTGACACGGACAACGTAATTATAATACTCGGAATGCGTGCAATAGACTGTCTATTAATATGACCATATAGGGTACTTATAGAGACACGCGATATTTTATTTATTTGTTCAATTGTTTGAACGACATTCTATTTACAATATTTACAAAAGTTTCAGCCAGCCTGCCAAAGAGGATGACATTCTCGGTAGCTACATGTGTTAGGTTTTATAAAGAAGTCCTAAAGTACATGCCTAAGTTTCCTGATAGTGAGTTCGAGCGCCATGTCAAGCGGGTTTTAATGTCCAATAGGCCATTAGGGCGGATAAATATGTGAACGATGGTGACGTCTGGAAATGACGCCCCTCTCTGTGCATTCGCCAAAAATGAATGAAACTATCTATGTTTGTAAAAGCATCTATGATTAAAAGATAAATCAGATCGAGTTTCATGCCGGTTCTTCTTGATCACTGGGTTGTTTTCCGAACCGGTGCAATGGTAGTTTTGTCGTTCATAAGCGTCTACACAGGGCCTTTAATCTTTTACATATAAGGATATCTATATATTTAAAAAAAAAATATCCAATTTACCTACACCTAAGTTATATCGTTTACTACAATCCAGTTATAACGCGTTACTATCATCCTTTCCAAAATAGACTAAAAACCAATATTCTATATTTGGAACACACGAATCATTGAACATTAACAACCTACCTATAGGTACCTACCGTTCTATAGAACGGTACCGTTTCCAGCTCATTAAGCCCAAGTTAAGGACCCTATTATGTACTTTATGTATTTCTAAATTACCCATCACTTAATAGAGTGGCCGACAACGGGGAGACTACCCTACGACCATCCGACAATGACCTCTCCGCCCGTCTGTTAACTCAATAAATTTCATATTACGAAGAGATACGATTCGATTCTTATGGGCCAAGTAAGAGTGGACAACGCGTGGTGGGGTGTTTAAAGTGTTCGTATGATTACTGGCCTGTTCAAATTTAATGCCATCGTCCCGTTTTGGGTGTTTATGTTGTACAAGTTTGGAAATTGGGTGATATATTACCATTTGAGGACATTAAGTTGTTAGTGATATTTATAAGGTAAATTAATTTATTATAATAATGCTATGTTTTTGATCTTCCCATCTCCTTGACGAGGATAACTTCAAAATGAGCTTAGGACCCCTTTGTAATTTGGATAAGTGTGGCAGCATATAGAAGACAGGTGGGTGTCCGGCGCTCTCACTGACCGAGCGAAGCGCAACAATGCAAGCACTGTTACTTCCCGTCAGTTTTGTGTGAGAGGGTGGTACTACACCGGGCGAGCCGACCCATTTATGCTGAAACCAGAAATAGTTTCAGCGTGGCTCTACCACCAACAATAATGGTTTAGACTCACAATTGGACCCGGTAGGTGGCTCTGCGATATGATCCTAGGATTTTTTTTCATTTTTTTTTTTATGTCATAAGTGGCAAACGAACAGTTGGGTCACCTGCTGTTAAGTGATCACCACCGTCTATGGACACTAACAACACCAGATGAGTCGCAAATGCGTTGCCACCCTTTGGGAGGAAAGGATTAGGGGAGGGAGTGGTAGAGGAGGAGAGGGGAGGGGATGTGGGCCTCCGGCGCTCTTACTGACCGAACGAAACGCAACAATGGCAAGCACTGTTACTTTACGTCGGTTTTCTATGAGAGGGTGGTACTACCCCGGACGAGCCGACCCATTCATGCTGAAACCAGTAATAGTTTCAGCGTGGCTCTACCACCATTAAAACCACCATCATTATCAGGGCATGGACAAAATCCGCCTGGCCCGCTAGTATAAATAGAATTATACGAAACAATACGTATCTTTCTTGCAAAAAATCATTAGTTCCTTATTTGTTTTAGTCGGATTGTAAAAACCGTAGATTTTTAAAGGTTTGATAGTTAATAGTAAATTAAATAATTGTGACAATCTTTGTTTTAAATAAGGACCGATGTCTAAGAAGTGAAATCTATTAAGTTGTTTTTGCGTGACACTGATCATCTATACTATCTATAATAATATTATAAAGAGCTAAAGTTTGCGAGTTTGTGACGTTGTAGGGGGTAATCTGAGGATCAGTTAAAACGATTTTGAATTTTGTTTTACCATTAGAAAGCCACGTTATTTGTGACTGTCATAGGCTATATGAGGCATATAAAATCAAAAACAGCTAAGTGCATAGAGACCAAATTTGCAGGAAACGAAAAAAATGTTTATCTATTCTCAGAGTTGGAGTTTTACTTATATTCAAAGTTTCAATTTTAGGGAGTGGCATAGGCTATTGATTTTGCCTGCCTATGGCCATCAGCTCTAAAAGAGAAGTTCAAGAAATAAAAAAAAAATGCGATAATTCCTTAACTGTATTTTATTCTTGCTTTACTTCTTATTTGATGACTTGGTTGTATTAAATGTATTTGATCCCAAAATCAATTTTAAAACGAAAATTAAATTTTTGTAGGAATTAAATGGTGATTTGCAACCAATAAGACTAGATGGCTCCATACTCAGTTCATTTTTAGAACTTGTGGCACTTAGCTGTCTTTGATTCTATATGCCTCATATATTAACCGAAAAAATGAAAACTATTTTATGAGGCAGTCGTATTTGCAAAGCAAGTCAGGTAAAAAACGGTCGAACGAAAATGTTTCATACGAACGCTGCCTTAACGATTAGAGATATATGATTGAGTTCTAGAGAAAAATTGTAGAGTTTGTTAATGCCTACAACAAAAGTCAGTAACAGCATATGTGTAACTTCAAGGTTCTTTTTATTATCAGGGCGGGACAACGCCCGCTGTGGCCGGTAGTATTATTTATATAGACATATAGTTCGTTTCACTCCGATTAATTATTAATAACAAGTGGAATCTTACGATTTTTTGACAGATAAAAATATCTGCCACCAATTCGATCGAGATACTGAATGAATGAATGGGACTTCGCCATAGAGAACGATCTGTATGTAATGACGTAGGCAACATTTGAAAATAGAATAAATGGTTTCTATTGGGGATCGATATCAGAAACCCCAGATGTCCAAACAACAATCGTTGACTCTTCCCGTGTTCTCATTGTATGCGATGATAAACGCCAGCCCATTGTCGTACTCTCCCATTATTAAGAGTGTTTAATATACTACTACATTATTATAACCATAAATTTAGTAAATCTGGGGACTTTTTAAAACTGTAATTTAGTAAGAAAATTATTGTTTTGTCAGATAGGTCGCGAATTGCATGTATCAGGCAACAGCCAAAGCCGAGGTGTGCCGCGCACCCTTGAGCTAGTTGTCAAAATAAAATCGGCTGCTTAAGCGCTCGCCTTAGTTGTCCGGTGAAGCTGTTAAGACATCGCTTGGTCAATAGCGTAGTCAGTTCGAAAAAAAATACCACCCTGATAATAATTTTTTTTTTACAAATTATACACCTAAACCTTCCTCATTAATCACTTTATCTACTGGTGAAAGCCGCATGATAGTCTGTTCAGTAGTTTTTGAGTTTATCGCGAACAGACAGACAGAGGTGACGGAGGACTCCGTTTTATAATATGTAGTGATTCTGAAGGTTTGTAATTTTTGCTACACTAAATATAATGATATTATTAACTCATTTATTAAAGTGACAAGTTCTGTTGACTTATTGAACTATGAACGAAATTGAATCGTCACGCTAAAGTCGGTGTCGCTGAATCGGGTTTACTCGGCCCTTGTCGTCATCAACCACGATTATTATCTAACAGGAAGTGCATTATTCCAATAATTACATGTATTATCTAAATTACATATATTATGTGTATTTAAATATTACTGTTATATATTTACATATTAACATTTATAAATCTGTATGAACTTCAATGTACATGTACTTAATTTCAAATTTTCACTTTTGTCTTATATATATAAGTACATAACCACTTTTTTTTGAAGGTTTTTATATTTATACCTTATGGTTTATTTAAGTATTATAAAAGGTAATTAATGTTATTATTCCTTTATCTTTCATCAATAAATGCCAATCAATCACATATTGACGTGACAACATCTTATAAATGGATGAACACCGACTGCACGCACGAAAAAGCATGACTCATTGTCACGTTCCGCCTGCGCCGAGCGTGCAAGTGAGAGTGCGGAACAAGCGATAGAGAGGCGCGATCGATCTTGGCGTTCGGCTTGTGACGCATCTATCTCTTTTCCACTTTATCGGTCGATGCGCCTGAGTCATTATCAACTAAAATCATTGTCCGTAAACCTACTTAATAACCACTTTTTTCACGCTTTTATTAGCTACAACTGTATGTATGTTTGTAACCGACCCCTTTGATCTCGATTTTGTCATACTTTGAACGATCAGATTTCATTCAAACTTTGCACACCTGTCAAAGGTCGATGACAATACATTAATTCGAAAAAAAAAGTTAAAAAATTTAACCAAAAAATTAAAAATAAATAATAGTTTAAAAAAACACGCTTTCATAAAAAATCCAACTAAAAACAGAAAATAAAATTTAATAAATTTGGATTAAGAATAGTGTAAATTAGAAATAAATATATATTTTTGTAAAAAGTGACAAAAAATGATAAAAATACTGATATCTGGAGGTGCTGATATTAACAGTGACGCATGTTAATATCAGCCCCTCCAGATATCATTTTATCATTTTTTTGGCATTTTTTTAAACTATTATTTTTTACTTATATTTTAACAAGTGACAGCACACAGCTTTATATATTTATCGTAATTTTTAAAATTAGTGTTGAAAGATATGGTCACCCTTCTCCCTAAAACGACAAACGCTGAACGCTCTGAATGTGCGTACCATTCACAGTCGATTTTAATGACCGGCTGATAGTCGTTTAAAAACGAATTTGCTCACTTCTGGTACATTAAACAATCATTCATGGCGGCTCTCTGTGCGTTACGTTCTGCACCGAGGGTGACGCGATACGGTCGTCGGGTGCCGATGCGTTCCAATTTTGAAATTACAGTTGACGTTTTAGCGCGCTAATCGGTTTAGGTAAAAACCTCTTTGGAGTTTTTGGCGGGACTTTAGCCTTTCATGTAGTGATGTTTACTTTTTTGATGCAAGCAATCTTCTACCAGATTATCACTGCCTTTATGGAGTTGGTAAGGATGTTACAAGTTTCTAGCGATCATTTCAATGAACTAACGAGATGGTGACCGTCTTGTTACAACTTTCCAGGGAGTTTTTGTGGTAAGTCAGAATTATAACCAAATTATATTACGTAAAACACCACCAATATTACATAATATAGAGCCAAATAACACAATATAATATATATGACATTCTAAGATCCCGCCATAAAGTCCGTAGTGGCTTTTATATATTATTCATAATATTGTGTAATTTACTCTACATATTTTAATATTGGTGCGATTTTACGTAATATAGTTCAGTTATTATGGAAAGTGAATTAGGCAGGAAATAACTCTTAACTCTGCCTTCCCAATACATTCTTAACTCTGCCCTCGAAACACATTCTTGATAATTTAATGTATGTCCGGTCTTTGAAAAACTGAATTTAGTAAAAGACCGGCATAATCTAAATACTAGAAACTGTAATAAACTGGTGGTCCCATGTTTCAGACTTAGCAAAACCAGTAATAGTTTTTTAGGTTAGGTTGCCGGACTGTAAATTTAAGCACCACGTCAAACGGGTTTTAGTTTGAAAAAGGATATTATAGAGTGGATCAGTATGTGAATGATAGTGATGTCTGGAATTGACTCCTCTCTGTGCATCCACTAAAAGCTGTTGTATAATGTATTGGAAATATATGTTATAAAAATGTACCCGATCGAGTTTCTTGCCGGTTCTTCTCGATGACTGGGTTGTTTTCCGAACCGGTGGTAGTCTTTGACGTTCATAAGTGCCTTATTAGGGCCTAAACTGAATAAAGTATTTTTGATTTGATGATTTGACTTATAAAAATGAATATTACCTAATTCCGTTCTTAATACTTACATAACGGTTCTCACAAAACTGGCGTCTTATTAGATTACCGTACTTTTTACTGCAAAAATATCATAGTATTCCATGAGACAGGCCTAAAAAGAAATCTCCAGTCCCATTTCTCGACTCAGCTTAGTAATCGCCGCATTATGAAGAACGTTTTTTGTCAGAACGAATTCCGACGAAATACAATTTTCTTTTGTGCAAGTTTTTTTTATTATATCTCCCTCTCTCATAGCTCTAAATTGTAACGACATCTCGCCAAATGAGAATATTGCGTAATGTACTGCTGAATGCATATTACGTTATTTTTTTAAGCTTTGAGAAGTTTTTTCAAGTGTTAGTATTGTTATATCATGTTAACAGTAATACACCAGGTGCAAAATATGCCCTAGGGACCTTCTTTCGCGCAACTTATTGTCAGTCTTTGTGTATCCAATTCCAGCTACAATTGTGGTGACAAGACTTTCGTGTTTGAAGTGATTGCTTACTTATTTCATCACTAGCATATACCCTCGACATCGTTTGCGTTATTTACAATCTTAACACTTTTCGTTACAAGTCATTTTTGCCTGACATGATCTTCAGGCCATCGTCTACGCTACTGGCCTGACGGGCCTTCACAGCTTCACCGGATTACATCACGTATTATCATACAATACTACGTTACAATATCATACATAGCATGACATAGTTAATTATTTCGTTATCAAATCCTATACCAACAGTGGTACACGTGGCCTAAAGATTATCTTTAACGTGTACCACAGTTAGTACGTGTTAAGAATATCTATTATGTACACAGGAAAAAAATTAAGGCAAAACAATTTGTTTACATAATTTCTTTATAAACATTATCAGTTGTTTACTCTCCTCTCTTGAGCAACATACCATACCGCTTGCTCCAGTTTACACATCGCTAAACGCGAAGCTCTTACACAAATTATAGTTTCTTAAAACCTTAATAATTGTATTATAAATGAAGATATCGTTATAATTTTAGATAAGACCCAAGTGTCTAAGAAGAAAAAAAAATGTGATCGAAATCCATTAATGGGTATGCACGCACTGTTGGAGATTTATATATATATAATGTAACAGTTTTGTTATTAGCTAAGTTATTTAAATAGTCTATGATAAACTAAATAAGTATGATTTACTCTGTGGTAATTCTCTTTGTGTCTGCGTCTACACCCGTGAACATCTCTGTACCCTTTTGTAGTTTTGCCTCATTATAATATTGAAATGTCAGTAAAAGTCTTTGATTACAAAGAAAATATAGTCTATTGGGAATAATCAAACATGCACTATGACAAGCTTGTATTATTTAATTATATAGATACTACAATGTCCTGCCTTTACAATAAAAAAATAAAGTAAATTTTCAAAAAAAAGTATTAACCGTCTTCAATATCAATCAAAAACCCATAAGGCACTAAAAAGCTGAAAATAAATAGTTTATCAAATTAAATAAAACATATGAATATGTGTGCTACCTAGAGATGTACTGGAAAAAAAAATACAGACGAATTGATAACCTCCTCCTTTTTTTGAAGTCGGTTAAAAAACGATGCGAATCGTGGTGTGTGGAATCTTTTAATAATCTAAAAATCGATCTCTTAATTTTTCCTTTTTTGATGAGCTTTTTTTAGTTTTTTTTTTAAATTATAATTTATTGTATACACATTGACACTAGCGCCACCATATTAAAGATACATAAATAAGAATTATTAATATTATATAGATTGTAATAAGACTTAAATAAGAATGGATATCATTATATAGAATTGAATCATTAGTTTGATCATTATTAATAATAAATAGTATATACTTTGACTTCATAGTTCGGCCATGAAAGACAATATGTCGCTGATCTACATATCGA
>MU160134.1:33614-60892 GCA_015888305.1 Antheraea pernyi | reverse complement strand
GGACACAAATAACACACAAAAAAATTCTATGGTTTTATTAATAACTGTTTTATAATTGAAATTTCACGCGGGCGTAGTCGCGAGCATAGCCTAGTATGTTCAATAATAAGGCAATACAGATCTGAGTTTCATAAATTATGGACACCACAGATCTATAATCTATATATAGATTATTTGATCTTAAATAAAACAATATTAAAAGGTTTCCTTAACCCTTTCTCGCAGCTAAAATATATTACACAAGTTGACAATAAAATATCTCGTGTTTAAAAACGTGAAACGAAACGTGTGTTCCAAATTTAAATGTAATAAAAAACGCTGAAAGGAAGATGGCGTCGCGTCGCAAGCTATCATTCGTTTATTCGTTAAAACGCATTATGTTTGGCCATTATGGAGCACTTTGGCACCCTCACAAACCTTGTTAAATGGATAGGGGCCGCACTCTCATGCCACTGATTGTTTAGTTAGCTTTATAAACTGAGTGGGGACAAATGTACATTCAATGATTCGACGATTAAATTGAGTAGTGAATTTATTTAGTCTTATTTATACGATGTTATCTGTTTGAAATTCAATTGCGTATACATTTTAAATGGAATTTTCTGTATAAAATTTAGTGGGGGGGTCAAGAACGCAATCATATTACTAATTTAGTATATATATTGTACTAGCAAAATTATATCTTTTATTATTTTATGTTATGTTAAAACATTATTTCTGAGCTTTGAGCACTATAATATCAAATATCATAATATTTAACAACAACAATTATAAGGGACGATTTTAATATATATATTCTTATTATTCATATTTTTCTTCTATATCATTACATAGTATAAAATAAAATCGTTTTTTTTTCCTCTCTAGAACTTCTACTGCGTGTTAGCGTTAGCTCTAAGTAAGTATTCCACGCAGACGAAGTCGCGGGCAGAGGTTAGTAATAATAATAATATTATAAAGAGGTAAAGTTTGTGAGTTGGTGACGTTGTAGGGGGTAATCTCTGGACCTACTAAACCGATTTTGAAAATTATTTTACCAATAGAAAGCCAGGTCACGAATAACGTGTCATAGGCTATATATCAACTCGAAAAATGACTGTACAGTGCACATATATACATGGTTTACATGGTGGGAGGGTTTTGTTTTTTTCCCTCATCGAACTGAATCGAATAGTTTTAGTTCGTTTCATTCCGATATATACGTATTCATTTGTGAATCATGCAATTTTGAATGTATGGTTCACAAATGTATATATGTATGAATAGCTTAGAATAGTTAGCTAGGTCAGACGCGACTTTTTCCAGGTAACAGCCCAAGCCGAAGTGTGCGTGCACCCTTGTGTATGTTACCTAAAACCCAAATCGGTTGTGTGCCTTAAGCGCCAACCTTAGTAGTCCGGTGAAGCTGTGAAGACGCTGCCGGGTCAAAAGCGTAGTCAGTTCGAGAAAAAAAAAAAACTTTTTTGTAGTAGTCGGATTTGCAAATAACTCTGAGAGAAAACGGTCGAACGAAAACGTTTCTTACGAACGCTGCCTTAACGATGAGAGATATAAGGTTGAGTTCTAGAGAAAATTTGTAGAGCTTGATAACGCCTACAAAAAAGTCAGCGACAGCATTTGTCTAACTTCAAGGATTTTTTTTATTATCAGAGCGGGACAACGTCCGCCGTGACGGCTAATGTGTGATAATAGGGATTCAAAGCACATTACCGATGTAGATTTATGGGACAAAATCAAGGCACTATATCAAGAAGTTTTACTGTCAGAAGTAAATTATAAGGAAGATTAACGTGAACAATAGTCATATCTGTACATTTATGCCTTTGTACATGTGTTATAAGTAATAATAAATGAATATAAAAAAATAAAAGTAATTTAAATCCTATCAAGCTTCTTGCTGGCACTTCTTGACACCTGGGATATTTTACAAACCAGTGGTAATGTTTTACGTCCATAGAAGGTGGTAGAGCCACGCTGAAGCTATTACTGGTCTCAGCATGAATGGGCCGGCTCGCCCGGGGTACTACCACCCTCTCGCAGAAAAACGATATGAAGTAACAGTGCTTGGAATTTACGTTTCGTACGGTCATTAAGAGAGTCGGTGGCTCACCTTCGCTCCTCTTCCCCTTCTCTTACTCTCCCTTTCCCTCAAGACAGGTTGGTAACGCACTTACGACTTCCCTGGTGTTGCAAATGTCTATGGACGGTGGTGACCACTTAACATCAGGTGACCCACCGGTCCGTGTGCCTAATAAAATATTTTAAAAAAATAGAGGTTATCTTCTCTGGGCTTTCATTTGGAGACAACGAATGTTATTAATCAATGCAAAAATATTCTCGTGTTTATTTGTTGTATAGATATACATTTTAGGGTACTACATTTTTAACAGATAATAAATTAGATATTTAATTACGTACAGTAACTGTTCTTTTAGATTCATAACATGCCTGACTTATACTCACATCTATTATGTAAATCAATGTATAATAACATATTTTAATAATCATCCCGATGCTGTGGTCGTTTAGGGTTTACTCCCAGCGGCACAGTTGGTATTAAATTCGATATTTTTCCATATCATTGTAAGGGGACGGTTGAGGGAGATTTGGATGGCGTTATACGACGTAAGTAATTTTTATACGTACAATTTATTATCTTATTGATGATAGCTTCTGTCTGCGACTTCGTTCGCGTGGAATAGTTACTTGGGGCTAACGCTAACACGCAACGGAAGCTCTCAGGAAGAAAAAAGAAACGATTTTGATACTTTCTACATTGTTGTTCCGCTCCTGTTGGTCTTAGCGTGATGATATATAGCCAATAACCTTCCTCGGTAAATGAGCTATCTAATACTGATCCGATTTGAAAAATATAGGGTAAATATCATCACGCTAAGACTGGAACACTAATGAATAATGTTTCAGAATCTGTATTTTTTTTATTGTAGCACGGCAAAATGATTGCATTGTGCCTGATGGTAAGCACAGTACAATCCAAAAACAATGGCGACCACCGAGTGATACATTATCTGCGAAAAGCTGGATATGCACAGGCTGATCCCGAAACGCGACCCGTCACTAAGACGGGCTTTTTCGCCATGGTGGTTGCGACCCAGTCAGGCTGTAGAACCCTACCAACCCGCTTTAGCCATTCCCTCTTCGTTATTCAGCAGGGTGCACCACGCGCAGGTGAGGTTAGCTTGAGCGTCTGAAGTCTTAGATGTTATTCGACACCCCTTACACCCCAAACTTATTTGTAATGAAATTTTTTGTTAAAAATAAATGAAACAGTGAAAGATTTTTAGTACTTTTGTTTGGATAACGCGCTAATCTCAGGAATTAATGATCATATTCTTTCAATGTTAGATAGGTCATTCTCACGCTATGATCCTTAGAAGCGGAGCACCAATGAAAAATATTTCAAAATCGGGGTTTTTTTTTCCTTGAGAGCTTCCGCTGCGTGTTATCGTTAGCCCAAAGTAACTAACTATAAGTGGGCGATGGACACGGGCATGTTTGTCGCCTTGGCAATTCTAACACAGGTCCACGTGGTTAAAGCGCATTAGTGTTCAGTGCGCCTCCCATCAGTTCGCCAGAGAGGGTCAAGGTCTTCCCTCTCCAGACTACAAGTCGGGGCCCTGATGAGGGGTCAACACCTGATGGGTCGCCCCTAACCCTTCCCCCAAAGGGTGGCAACGCACTTGCGACTCCTCTGGTGTTGTTAGTGTCCATGGACGGTGGTGATCACTTTACATCAAGTGACCCACCTGTTCGTTTGCCAACTATGGCATAAAGAAAAGGTGGTTAAATAGACACATATCGGTAATAAAAACAACTTACCGAGTATAGCTTGTTGCGGTGCCCAACTAACAATATGTACGTTTCTACTGACTAAACCCCCTCGGTGTTCTTCTTGTCACCATTTAGCCGGGCGGGCAGGAACGGCCTCTGCAGTGCTTCTACCCGACCCGTCAGGTGTTGACCCCTCATCAGGGCCCCGACTTGTAGTCTGGAGAAGGAACCTTGACCCTCTCTGACGAACTGATGGGAGGCGTACTGAACAGTAATGCGCCTTAACCACGTGGACTTGTGTTAGAATTGCCAGTCTGAAGAGTGAGAAAAAGAAAAAACGGGGATTTTTTACAAGAGAACACGCAAACCTGTGTCTTCTTGGCATTGAACTCAACCAAGTTACTTGTTCCCCATAAAGATAGGAGAGTTCCAAGGGCTGGTTGAGCTCACTGACAAGATCAGCCCACATTTCCTCAGTTTCACCACGACTAGCCGTGGGCCTGCTACAAAATCCACCATGAACCGTGCTGTCGTCATATGCATCTGAAACAGGTTCTGCATTAACTAATAATAATAAACTAATATCATGACGCTAAGACCCATAGGAGCGGAGCAGCAATGAAGAATGTTGCAAAATCGGGGTATTTTTTCCTATTCAGAGCTTCCGCTGCGTCTTAGCGCAAAATAACCATTCCACGCTTACGTATTACCGCCCAACGAAGTGGGCACGGGTCGGCTAGTATAACATATAAATATAACCAAATATTATGAAGTATTTCCATTAAAATTTCCCATATATGTACCTAATATTTACTGATACGACACACATATTTTAATAGCAAGAACAATGTTAATTAGAAATAAGGAATTATAGGAACAAGTAGGTAATCGTTTCTATTTGTCTTACTTTCATCTGACAAATATGATTTCTGATAAAGAATTTTTTTTTAAGAAGAAACGTGTACGAGGCGGTAGAAGTAGGAGCGAGAGGTATACCAGCAAAATCTCTCTATAACCTTCTGAAGGACCTTGGTCTGTCGAGAACTGCAGTAAGTTCTATTTTAGAACGAGTATCAAAGGCTGCACTAACAGGTTCCTACCAAATTTGGCTAGGCAGGGCGGGAAACTCGAGCAGTGAAGGTGAGCGTTGATGCGCATCTCAAAGGGGGCCTCCTTAAACCTACACCTGGGTCGCAAGTCCTGAGAACTGCTCTGAGTTTCTCCCTCGGCCACACGATGGACCCGGCACCCGCACAGTGAATCCATGGAATGCTGAGAAGTTCGTCTCTCTCTAGCAGGCAAACGAGCAGGTGGGTCACCTGATGTTAAGTGATCACCACCGTCCATAGGTACTAGCAACACCAAGGGAGTCGCAAGTGCGTTGCCAGCCTGTGTCTGGGGAAGAGATAGGGAAAGGGGGTAAAATAATTAAATTAATATTCATTAGCACATAATAATTACTATAAATCTAAGAGTAATCAGGTAATTTGTATGTTTGTTTATTGATATCTTAATTGGTGTTATCGTATTCTTATATATATATATTTCTTCTGTAAGTGTGCACTGAACTCCTCCTGAAGGGCTGGACCGATTTTGATGAAATTTTGTGTGCGTGTTCGAGTGTATCCGAGAATGGTTTAAATTGCACCCGGTAGTTGGCACTGCGATTGAATTTTAGTTTCTTTTTTTTATTATCAATGCAGGACAAGTCCACCAGGAGAGCTAGTATATATATTGGCATTAGAAAATACATTACAGCAGTATTAAACTGCAGAGAAATTCAAACAATTTTATTCTCAGAGGTCATCCTAACTAATATAAATGCGAATGTGAGTTTCTTTGTCACGCTTTCACGCCTTAATTACTTAGGTGTTAGCTAAGTTTAAACTTAACGTAAACTTAATGTATCTAAGCTAATACTGTTTCTGTCATATATTCTCTTTAAACCTTATTTCCATTCATAATTTGGTATGTATTAAGTGTATCATAAGTTTCAACACGAGAAATAATAAACTTAATTCGAGTTTTGCATTATACGCATAATATTACCTAGTATATTATCAATCAACTTGTGAGGTAAGCGTGAAAATCAAACAAACAGCGTTAATTTCTTTACAATCAAAATTTCAACACGAGAAATAATAAACTTAATTCGAGTTTTGCATTATACGCATAATATTACCTAGTATATTATCAATCAACTTGTGAGGTAAGCGTGAAAATCAAACAAACAGCGTTAATTTCTTTACAATCAAAATTTACGAACAAAATTCGTTACATGACACCAGCGCCCTCTAGACCCGACTCGCCCGTGGCTGCGGGTTCCGCAGTTTCGGGCAAGAAGCACCGCCCACCGCCCCCCGTTACGATCCAAGACAAAGCGTCTTGGGTTCAGATTTCTAGCCTGCTGGAAACGGCAGGTATCCCTTATGAAGTGAGTTGCTCGAGTAAATACGATACGGTAATGGTACAATTAAAAGATTAATTGTGTTTCGAATTTAATAGTTTGTGAATGAGCGAGTTGAAAATTCTTTAATACACTAACTATATATAGAAATATTTGATGTCTGATCGTATATTACTTTAAATCTATTATAATATTACTTTTACTCGCGGCTTTGTCTGCTTGTTTTTTATGTATTCAAGTTGAAATATACTTTTTCAGTTACATTGACAGTGGTTCAACAGTTATAATATTAATAGGCTATGTATCTGAATTAATAACCAGATTAGGCCTCCCTTGGCAGCGGCTCAAGCGTTCCCTCGGCGTGGAGCCCTTGAGTACGCTGCTCACGCGATACAGTGACACAAAATCTGACATCACTGCGACAACATTACACATATCACCTCCACACACGTGCACGCATACACGCTTACACATGCAAGTGGAAAGTTTTATTTTTTCCCTTATCAAACTGAAATAGTTTAGAAAATTATCCGATACGAAATATATATAAGAGTTGTTGAGGTATGTATGCTTGGTACACATATATTTTTCAATAACTCATATATGTATGAATAGTTAGTTTAGCTTAGGTTCGCTCAGATTCGCGAATTGCATGTATCAGGTAACAGCCCAAGCCGAGGTGTGCCGTGCACCCTTGAGCTAGTTGTCAACTAAAATCGGCTGAGTGCCTTAAGCGCTCGCCTTAGTAGTCCGGTGAAGCTGTTAAGACCTTACTAGGTCAATAGCATAAACAGTTCGAAAAAAAAAATCTGAATTAATATATAATTTTCTTTTTAAATCATATTTGGTTAATCAGCTACGCAAAGAAAAATACCTATTTACCTACAGCTTACTAATATACATTAAAATATTTAACATTATATTATGATACCACTAGTTGATACTTGTAACTTCGTCTGAGTTGTTTATTGTCATAGGAATTCATAACAATTCTCTCAACTCTATCGTTTTGTTTATATAAATTTCTAAATATACATTTATTAAAATTTATAAATAAGATAATAAATGTTACCAGGAGGAGTCACAAACGAAACATAGTTTTACAGACTATAAATTATGACTCTGCTATCATTCGGCGTCGGTCTGTCTGTGATATCTGTTGTGATGATAATGCACTTTGCGTTTTGTCAATGGCATAATAATGGTGTAAATTCCATAGAGTAAGGGTTGTATTCCATCCCCGAGAGGTCTATGAAATTCGCCATTCATAATTGTATACGTTTTTACTGCAGTTTAAAATTATTATCTGTGTAATAATACAGTTATTGAGGTCTATTAATAATTTATGTAACGAGTTTTTGGCGTGATTTTGGTCTGTCATGTAGTGGATTTTATATTTTATTCATAATCTTGTGTTACTTGACTCTATATTGTGTAAAATTAGTGGTGTTTTATGTAATATAGTTTGTTTATTGTGCATAAGTGAAGTGAATAGAAAATAATACCACGGACCATGAATTCTGAGATGCCACAAAAACTCCATGGAAAGTTCTAACAAGGGAGCCACCATCTTGTTAGAATATTGAATTAATTACTCGACAATGGAAATCAACAAACTCTCTGGAACATAGTACGCTACTATTAACAAATAAATTAAGATAAAAAAGATGGATAAAAGAATATATTATAGAAGATTTGGCGTTTCTGCCTTTATATTGATTTGGACATAGAAAAGATTTGGCGCGTGTGCCTTTACGTTAACTTGGACATAAAACTGACTAAAGAATACATAAGAACTATAGAAGATTTGGCAATTAGGCCTTTAAAGAATACATAAGAACTACCTATATTGACAACTTCAGAATTGGCAGTATGGAATAATTCCTTCGCCTGTCCTATTGGACGAATATTATTACTACTACTATCTGTGGTTTTTTTTACATATTTACGGCGTTTGCGTTGTCATTTAGAGAATTATTGTTAGTTCCATCAAAACGGCTATGCAGTCCGATTTCAAAGTCGTCGTAGGGACAAAAAAAGCGAGATTTATCTATTCCAAAATTAATATCTATAAAGATAATAAGAATGTATAATTAAAGTGTCTGTACTTTGTCGATTTTCGTGAAAGAAATTGTTGCATGTGTCTAAGAATAAGTAATAAAACACGTTTCAATCATTTTTAGAAATGTCTGTCCGTCTGTCTGTTTGTATCAGACCTCGAAGACTTCTCGGTAACGACCCACTGATAACAGCCAAACTGCAACCACTTGATCATCAACGTAGAGTCGCCTGTCTTTGGGGTACTTCATCGGCTACACTTTGAGGAATGTGCACAAGATCTGCACCAACTAATACCACCGTCTCCATTACTTACACATTTATCATATGAAATGACGGATGTGACAATAAGCGGCTATTGAAAATTACATAAAACGGTTCAACAGTAGCGCTACACTAGACGGTTCATTTATTGTCATTTCATACAGTATATGTGTAAATAATTTTAAAAAATGTTGTACCAATGATCGTTTTCGGTGATATTAATTTTAAGCATCATTCATAAAGAACAGTATAAATATTAATATAATATTTTGAGAGCGCCGGAGACCTACCTTCCCTTCCCTTCCCCTATCCCCTCCCCTAACCCTTTCTTCCCCCAACCCAACACAGGCTGGCAACGCACTTGCGACTCCCTTGATGTTGCAAGTGTCTATGGACGCCGGTGATCGCTTAACATCAGGTGACCCACCTGTTCGTTTGCCTACTATGATATAAAAAAAAATCTATTAAAGCCAATAAAGAAGGTATAAATCTATACTAATATATAAAGCTGAAGAGTTTGTTTGTTTGGTTGTACGCTATGATCTCAGGAACTACCATTCAGATTTGAGAAAATCTTTCGGTTTTAGATAGCTCATTTATCGAGGAAGGCTTTAAGCTATATATCACGCTAAGACGAATAGAAGCAGAGCATCAGTGAAGGATGTTTCAAAATCGGGCACTTTTTTTGCTTTTGGGAGATTTCGTTATTATTATATACGTTGCCATGGTAACGTGGTAAGTAGTAGTAATAATATTCGTCCAATAGGACAGGCGAAGGAATTAATCCATACTGCCAATTCTGAAGTTATGTAGTAAGTATCAAAGCTAACAGTTTCAAAGTTTTTTTTTTTCCTATTCAAATAGTTCATAGGCGAAGGAATTAATCCATACTGCCAATTCTGAAGTTATGTAGTAAGTATCAAAGCTAACAGTTTCAAAGTTTTTTTTTTTCCTATTCAAATAGTTCAAAGGCGAAGGAATTAATCCATACTGCCAATTCTGAAGTTATGTAGTAAGTATCAAAGCTAACAGTTTCAAAGTTTTTTTTTTTCCTATTCAAATAGTTCAAAGGCGAAGGAATTAATCCATACTGCCAATTCTGAAGTTATGTAGTAAGTATCAAAGCTAACAGTTTCAAAGTTTTTTTTTTTCCTATTCAAATAGTTCAAAGGCGAAGGAATTAATCCATACTGCCAATTCTGAAGTTATGTAGTAACTATCAAAGCTAACATTTTCAAAGTTTTTTTTTCCTATTCAAATAGTTCAAAGGCGAAGGAATTAATCCATACTGCCAATTCTGAAGTTATGGAAAGTTCTAACAAGATGGCCACCATCTTGTTAGTTCATTGTAATTATATCAAGAAACTTGTAATATCGATACTCACTTGACAATGGCAGTAATAGTCTACTAGAAGACTGGTTGCCAAAAATGGAATGGAAGAAGAACTTATAATACTCGACAATGGCAGTAATAATTTAAAAGATTGGTTGCCAAAAAAAAAGTTTTGACAAACTAAAAAATATTTTGGGACATTTTCGAATAATCCTTGGGTATTGGACATTTTATTCTTTAGTTAATTGAATTAAGAACTGACTACGCTATTGACCAAGCAAGATCTTAACAGGTTCACCGGACTACTAAGGCGAGCGCTTAAAGCACTCAGCCGATTTTATTATGACAACTAGCTCAAGGGTGGACGGCACACCACGGCTTAGGCTGTTGCCTGATACATGCAATTCGCGACCTATCTGAGCTAACCTAAGCTAAGATAACTATTCATACATATATGAGTTGTTGAAACATATATGTGTACCAAGCATACATACCTCAATAACTCTTATATATATTTCGTATCGTATAAGTTTCGAAACTATTTCAGTTTGATAAGGGAAAAAACATAAAACCCTTCCACTTGCATGTGTAAGCGTGTATGCGTGCACGTGTGTGGAGGTGATATGTGTAAGTATATAGTAAGTATTCATTACAGCATGTTAGGTGAGTCTAAGGTTAATAAGTCTAAGTCTCCACTACAGTCTAAGGTTAATAGTCAAAACATGTTCAACGTGTCGTTACATTTAAAAATGACCTAAATCCAATTTTTATCATTCATATAACGTGGTTCCAATCTTTATACAACGAGGACGAAGTTCAAATTTTGCTGTTCATAAATAAGGTTTTTTTTATCTTCATGGTTTATATGAACAAAATCTGAAGATCTTGAAACAACAATAAATATTAGGATCAGCTAAATTTTAATTTAGTTTTTTTTTAATGTAACGATCGTTTCA
Source organism: Antheraea pernyi (assembly GCA_015888305.1). NCBI lineage: Eukaryota > Metazoa > Arthropoda > Insecta > Lepidoptera > Saturniidae > Antheraea > Antheraea pernyi. Next base: position 50,082 of record MU160134.1, on the reverse strand, counting down.
AATGTTAGCATAACATTTGTTCCTACATACAAACGAAATATTGTCTACTAGCGTCTGCCTTCGACTTCGTCTGCGTTACTAGAGTCTGGAGTAACTTTGGGCTAACGCTAACACGCAGCGGATACTCTCAAGAGGAAAAAAATACCTATTTTGAAACATTATTCATTGCTGCTCCGATCCTATTGGCCTTAGTGTGATGATATATAGCTTATAACCTTTCTCGATAAATAATCTATATAACACTGAAAAAAATTTTAAATCGGACCAGTAGTTCCTGAGATTACCCCTTACAACGTCACAAACTTTACCTCTTTATAATATTAAGTATAACAGTTGGGATCCGCAGAGCGAACCTTAAATACGAAGCGACATTTACACGCTCTAAGCCTTATTATTATAATTATATTTGAAATAATTTCCTTACTAATATGAATTTGTGTTTGTTTGTTTGTCGCTTTTAATATTGTATCAAATACTTACATTGCATACAAGTTTTCAAAGCTATAGAAAAGGCACAGGACAACTTTCGTCCAGAAAAGTGGAAATGCTAGTATATAAAAATACTTACTAAATTTTAATATTTAGGGTTCGTTATATGCAACTATTTTTATGAAAAACGTAAAATAATTATGACGTTAGCTGAAATTAACAGCTAACATTAGTTGGTAATTCTGGAAACCTTTCCTTAAATATTCTATTATATTAGACACAAAATCTTAAATACATAACTTATGTCTAAATTCATGTCTTATTCACAACGTATGTAACATAAAACTTCTTGTAACTGTACCCGCCAACTATATAATACATACTATTTATACGAAGACTTATTTGAAACTGTATTTTTATAATTGTGTCATTATCTGTGGTTTTGAGAGTTTTTGGCGGGATCTTAGTCTGTCATGTAATGAATTTTATTTTTTATTCATAATCTTGTGTTACTTGACTCTATATTGTGTAAAATTGGTGGTGTTTTATGTAATATAGTTTGTTTATTGTGCATAAGTGAAGTGAATAGAAAATAATACCACGGACCATGAATTCTGAGATGCCACAAAAACTCCATGGAAAGTTCTAACAAGGGAGCCACCATCTTGTTAGAATATTGAATTAATTACTCGACAACGGAAATCAACAAACTCTCTGGAACTTAGTACGCTACTATTAACAAATAAATTAAGATAAAAAAGACGGATAAAAGAATATATTATAGAAGATTTGGCGTTTCTGCCTTTACATTGATTTGGACATAGAAAAGATTTGGCGCGTGTGCCTTTACGTTAACTTGGACATAAAACTGACTAAAGAATACATAAGAACTATAGAAGATTTGGCGATTAGGCCTTTAAAGAATACATAAGAACTACCTATATTGACAACTTCAGAATTGGCAGTATGGAATAATTCCTTCGCCTGTCCTATTGGACGAATATTATTACTACTACTATCTGTGGTTTTTTTACATATTTACGGCGTTTGCCTTGTCATTTAGAGAATTATTGTTAGTTCCATCAAAACGGCTATGCAGTCCTATTTCAAAGTCGTCGTAGGGACAGAAAAAAGCGAGATATATCTATTCCAAAATGCATATCCATACATAAATAGAATAAGAATGTAAAACTAAAGTATCGGTAATTTTTCGATTTTCTTGAAAGAAATTGTTGCAGGTGTCTAAGAATAAGAAATAGAATACATTTCAATCATTTTTAGAAATGTCTGTCTGTCTATTTGTATGAGCACGCATCACTGCGAAAGCACTGGATTCACAATAAAAACTCAGAACTCAAGAACTCAAACTAAGAATCCTACTTTAGTAAAAACCAAACGCAGCAAATCAAAGTATATTTTCTTACATTTATACTTCGTTTTATTTTACTGATAATATATTTATACTATACCAAGAACTACACAATATACTTCACGCAACTACTTACACATTTATCATATGAAATGACGGATGTGACAATAAGCGGCTATTGAAAATTACATAAAACGGTTCAACAGTAGCGCTACACTAGACGGTTAATTTATTGTCATTTTATACAGTATATGTATAATAATTTAAAAAAATGTTGTACCAATGATCGTTTTCGGTGATATTAATTTTAAGCATCATTCATAAAGAACAGTATAAATATTAATATAATATTTTGAGAGCGCCGGAGACCTACCTTCCCTTCCCTTCCCCTATCCCCTCCCCTAACCCTTTCTTCCCCCAACCCAACACAGGCTGGCAACGCACTTGCGACTCCCTTGATGTTGCAAGTGTCTATGGACGCCGGTGATCGCTTAACATCAGGTGACCCACCTGTTCGTTTGCCTACTATGATATAAAAAAAAATCTATTAAAGCCAATAAAGAAGGTATAAATCTATACTAATATATAAAGCTGAAGAGTTTGTTTGTTTGGTTGTACGCTATGATCTCAGGAACTACCATTCAGATTTGAGAAAATCTTTCGGTTTTAGATAGCTCATTTATCGAGGAAGGCTTTAAGCTATATATCACGCTAAGACGAATAGAAGCAGAGCATCAGTGAAGGATGTTTCAAAATCGGGCACTTTTTTTGCTTTTGGGAGATTTCGTTATTATTATATACGTTGCCATGGTAACGTGGTAAGTAGTAGTAATAATATTCGTCCAATAGGACAGGCGAAGGAATTAATCCATACTGCCAATTCTGAAGTTATTTTGTTTTCCTATGCAAAAAGTTTATACTACTTTTATTTTTATGATTTTCACGGGACTTTCACTGGCAGATAACTCCCCTTATAAGATGTAACTTAGACTATTTTATTTTGTTACTCAAGACTTCGTCCGCAATATCCTACTATCTCCTAATTGGTTGGACCGACTTTCACGGGGCTTTTACGGGCAGATACCTAGCGGGCTCCGAAGACGTTGTCCCGCCCCGATAATGAAATGAAAATCTTGACAAATTATACTTAAACACCAACAAGATTTACACTAGAATAGTACATAACATGCATTTTTAATGATATATAAGCACTATTACTTCATGTCGGTTTTCTGTGACAGGGTGGCACTACGCCGGACGAGCCGGCAAATGATTAATATCCCATAATAAATTATGTTAATTTTCGTTACGAATCATTATACTACTTTTCAAGAGATAATTGTAATTTCAAGAACATAAGTGACTGCTGTAATTTATAACTATGTAGCAACCACTAAAGCTCACCGGCGGAAACACTAAACTATGTAATTTAATGAATTTACACAATAAAAAGACTTCAAAGGTGGTAGAGCCACGCTGAAACTATTACTTGTTTCAGCATGAATGGCTCGGCTCGTCAGGGGTAGTACCACCCTCTCATAGAAAACCGACGTGAAGTAACAGTGCTTGCATTGTTGCGTTTCGTCAGGTCAGTGAGAGCGCTGGAGGCCCCCTTCCCCGCCCCTCCTCTCTCTCCTCTCCCTCTCCTTCCCCTAACCCTTCCCCCCAAAGCGTGGCAACGCCCTTGCGACTCCTCTGGACCCACCTGTTCGTTTGCCACCTATGACATAAAAAAAAAAAAAATTACAAACTGCCGTCAGTAATTCTGCTATTGCATTAATAATTACTTTTTTTTAAATACATTCTACAGGCTGACAGCTTAGAGAGTAGGAATGTTTAAGAAGGATAGTCTGCACTCGATTCTCGTTGAAGTGAAAGTGAACGTGGGCACAGCACGAACAAAACAAAAGGGTTTATTGTCCATTTTGTTATCGAAGGTTATTAACTCCATGTCGTTTCTTGCAGCTTTCGGCACCGGTCATTGCACCGTTATATTGCGTTTGTCTTTATACTTTTGAAAATCTTAAAACAAACTTTACTTAGGTTATCTTTGTTGTATATTAGTATTTGTTTTGGTAATATTATTTTATATGTTAAATGTGACCATGAACTACCATCTCTTAGAATAGTGTAAGCGACTAATCTAATGCCTGGTATAAGTGCTTAGCCTCAGATTTTCCACTTGAGTTTATAGCTATTCACGAGGATTTAGAAAAAGGCCTACATCGATACAAGGTGACAAATTACTTACCTATATTCATAATTTTAATTAAAAAACTACTCACATTCTACATATGAAATTTATCATAGTACTTCTATTCTATTACATGAACTTCTTACCTATTTTTTATATTAAATATTATATAACATTTTGTTCTGTTTTATATATTTATAACAAGGTCATTTGTTTAATCCTTGGTAAAGTATTTTTGTAGTCGTTATTCTCCATATTATATATAAATAATAATTTTATTGTATTTTTACGAGGTTTCATATTTTATTATGTTTATAATTATTTTTTAAAACAGAAGATGCTACAGATTATCCTTATTAATTTCAAAGAGAACAGATTAGAAAATTTACGAGTTACTTTTCATAGTTTTTAAATTCTTTTTATATTAGCGAGAATATTAATGATATTTTTATTACTCTAACAAAATACTTTTAGGTAATAAAATATATTATTAACAAAAAATAATCATTTTATTGTTATGCGACTTAATGTATCTAAGACTATAAAAAGGTTAATTTTTAATTGGATACATAATGTGTAAATAAGTTAATTGTTAATCTCAAGATGTACCTAATTATCTATAAGGATATGATAATTTTATTACAAATACATGAATATTAGATTTTATTAATTGCTCTTAATCTTTTAATTAAGGAAGTTGTTCACCGAAGACAAGTATAATTAAAGAGTTGAATACGTGAATACGAAAACAAAAATGCACGACAAAACAAACAAAACAGTCTTTACGTTTGCATTGGTGGTGGTAGAGCCACGTTGAAACTATTACTGGTTTCAGCATGAAGGGGCCGGCTCGTCCGAGGTAGTACCACCCTCTCATACAAAACCGACGTGAAGTAACAGTGCATGCATTGTTGCGTTTAATTCGGTCAATGAGAGCGCCGGAGGCCCACCTCCCTGCCCCTCTTCTCTCTCCTCTCCCTCTCCTTCCCCTAACCCTTCCCCCCAAAGCGTGGCAACGCACTTGCGACTCCTCTGGACCCACCTGTTCGTTTGCCACCTATGACATAAAAAAAAAAAAAATTACAAACTGCCGTCAGTAATTCTGCTATTGCATTAATAATTACTTTTTTTTAAATACATTCTACAGGCTGACAGCTTAGAGAGTAGGAATGTTTAAGAAGGATAGTCTGCACTCGATTCTCGTTGAAGTGAAAGTGAACGTGGGCACAGCACGAACAAAACAAAAGGGTTTATTGTCCATTTTGTTATCGAAGGTTATTAACTCCATGTCGTTTCTTGCAGCTTTCGGCACCGGTCATTGCACCGTTATATTGCGTTTGTCTTTATACTTTTGAAAATCTTAAAACAAACTTTACTTAGGTTATCTTTGTTGTATATTAGTATTTGTTTTGGTAATATTATTTTATATGTTAAATGTGACCATGAACTACCATCTCTTAGAATAGTGTAAGCGACTAATCTAATGCCTGGTATAAGTGCTTAGCCTCAGATTTTCCACTTGAGTTTATAGCTATTCACGAGGATTTAGAAAAAGGCCTACATCGATACAAGGTGACAAATTACTTACCTATATTCATAATTTTAATTAAAAAACTACTCACATTCTACATATGAAATTTATCATAGTACTTCTATTCTATTACATGAACTTCTTACCTATTTTTTATATTAAATATTATATAACATTTTGTTCTGTTTTATATATTTATAACAAGGTCATTTGTTTAATCCTTGGTAAAGTATTTTTGTAGTCGTTATTCTCCATATTATATATAAATAATAATTTTATTGTATTTTTACGAGGTTTCATATTTTATTATGTTTATAATTATTTTTTAAAACAGAAGATGCTACAGATTATCCTTATTAATTTCAAAGAGAACAGATTAGAAAATTTACGAGTTACTTTTCATAGTTTTTAAATTCTTTTTATATTAGCGAGAATATTAATGATATTTTTATTACTCTAACAAAATACTTTTAGGTAATAAAATATATTATTAACAAAAAATAATCATTTTATTGTTCTTCTTTCAAATATACACCGATTTTGCTTTTTTAGCAATTATATTATAGCTAAAAAGCTGTAGATACGTAATCTCCATTATATTTTGACAAAACAAATGGCGCGATAACGCACACATACGTAAAATAATTTTGTAACGCCACACTGTCTTAGTAAAATTGTGGAAGTAAGAAGGCATATTCTCAATGTCTGTGGTAAAAGAGAAATAGTTATATGTTGCTTGGATACGGGTGGATTGACGGGGCAGCCAGTGAAAAATAAGCCAATTAGCCAAGTTTTTACAAAGCGCTGTATCTATACCTTTTTATTTACAATATGCTTCCACGTGTGTTTTTCTGAATTTAGATTCTCAGAACCAAACATATACAACGAATGACAATAACAGATGTTTGGGAAATATAAAAAAAAAATAACAATAACCCTAAGTGGAGTCAGTTACTAAATAATAAACTTTAACGACACCTTATTACGGATTTATTTGTTGCTCTCCTACCGAATTATACTATAATTTATTACAAATAACTCCTAAATGTTATGTAACAATGCGTTTTGTAACGTGTATTTTTTCTACAGGGCCGGATTCAAATGTTCGTGGACAAATATATGGACCCCCGCCTGAATACGTCCCCGTTACGGTAACATTCGTTACAGGATTTGATTTTAATGATCGTGCATTCACAGTGACACCGTCTATTCACGCATTCAAAAATTATTTAATATATTAGGTAATTTTTAATGGGATTCTATTAGATTTATTAACTTTTTTAACGTTTGTATTTGAAACTAACTCCGATTATTATTTTAATGGTTTATTATTTAGATTTTTATGTATTTTTTAAATCCCACGCTGTTTTGTAGACCACCAACATATTTATGATAACATTTTCTGTTATTTTCCAATTTTTTTTCGATGTTTTTTATGTGTAAGTAAAGGTTACATAAGTCTTATATGTTAATCACATATTGATGTAAATACACATGGAACTTGATTTCGGACCTTGAATATCCTATTTTATGAATGCAGCAGCAGAAAACCGACGTAAAGTAACAGTGCTTGCATTGCCCACCTTACCTCTATCTGTCATCTCTAGAGAGCCTTACACTACCCACAGACGGTTAAAAACCATTCCCACACAAAACTACATGTTTGCACTGGAAAGTGTCTTCCAATCTTTTATTTTCGTTGTGAAAACGCCTTCCTTGGATTATGGTCAAAACACAAGATGAAAAGGTGCTTCAGGTGATGTCTCTTGTACAGCAGTCGGGTGCAGCCGAGCAGAGCAGACGGTGCCTGCTCGGCGGTTTCTTGCTGCCCGCGTAACAGGACATTGGTGTGCATTATTTCACGGGTGTACTGTGAGCAAAAGCTAGCGATCTATTAAGTGTACATACGTCCACACAATAATACGCACACTTTGGGTTGGTGCTCCTGCCTACCAGCTTTCTCTTTTCACTTTGAGTAAAAATTAACTATTTGTATTGTCGTTGTCGAAAATCTCAAATTAACATGTTTGATTAACTCGAATGTTCCGAATTTTGTAGACACATCGGGTTTCTATATTTGCTCTGCCGCATATATAATAAAGAGTGTTCTTAGGAACTCTTTGTTATGGTGTCCTCGACGCCGTTTCAAGCTCAAAACTCCTATAACTGGCTGGTTGCTCAACTACACATTCCGATTTTCACGGGACTTTCATTGGCAGATAACTGACCATATAAGTAATTTAGGTTATTCTATTTTAGATTAACTGCTACCCGCGACTTCATTCGCATGAAATATAGCAAAAATATTTTGTTCACTGTAAACATATGCGTAAGACGTGCGTTGTACTGGACTCCAAGAATAAATATAATTGATACCACCATCTCGCAGATAACTGACGTGAAGTAACAGTACTTGCATTGTTGCATTTCATTCCGTCAATGAGAGCGCCGAATACCAAACTCCCCTCTCCCTCCCCACTTCCCCACTCCTTCTCCCAAACACAGGCTGACAACGCACTCTTCTGGTGTTGCAATTGTCTATGAACGGTGGTGATAACTTAACATCAGGTGACCCACCTGTTCGTTTGCCACCTATGATATGAAAAAAAGAAGTCGGTTTTACATAACAGGATTTCCCTTGGTATTGCAATTGTCCATAGGTGTAGATAACTATTTATAATCAGATGGACCGTCTGTCTGTTTGCTCCTTTTTATTATAAGAAGATAACAAAGATACACATTATTTATAGGTATAAATAAATACATTTTATGTTCAGTGGCAGTAAAAATAAATAAATCATAGAGTCACGTTGAAAACGTGACAACCCTAAAAATAGGGGAGTTTACGAAAAAGAATGTGCGCCTAATTATCAAAATGTGTTCGTTTGCTAATTATGCGTCGCTGTTTTTGACACTTCGGAAAAAAAAAACATAAAAACATAATTTGTATGAAAGTTATAGAAACTAAATATTTCGTTTAAAATCGATATATATTTTTATACTTAATTGGTCTATATCTTTTTCTATACATATAATAAGAATGTAAAACTAAAGTATCGGTACTTTTTCGTTTTTCGTGAAAAAAATTGTTGCAGATGTCTTGGAATAAGTAATAGAATACATTTAAATCATTTTTAGAGATGTCCGTCTGTCAGTCCGTTATGTCTAGTCTATTATATCTTTCTAGTATGAACACGCATCACTGCTACAGTATCGATGTCACAATAAATGATAAAGCATATCCTCGGGAGTAACTTAGTCTCAGTTTCATTAAAATCGGTCCACTCTATCATAAGTTATTGTAATTTTAATGAAGTGTTAATGACTACGTCCGGTACAGCTATGACATACCCGAGAGGCGAGACTACAACGCCACCCGGGGAACCACTATTGACCTGCGATACCGCGCTATTGACTTTTTCGGGGGTGTTACTAATGACCTCGAACGCTATTGGTCGGATATTCATTATTCACCCCGGTGTGAGACTACATTGGTGGGAGTTCAGCATATAAAGGGCAAGATGTCGCTGATCTGCACGCACTCCTACGTGGAAGTTGTTGTAAGGCGAAGCTCTGCCCGGATAAATAGTCACAGTGCCTTCAGAGTGTTTATTGGTTTTCCTGACTGACAGACTGTCCGACTGACTAACTGGCTGATTATACGTATTGTGTAACAGACGGCTTGAGTTAAGTACGAGAGAAAAGTAGTAATCTTTGACTAACTTGGTTGAACGCGTTAATCTCGGGAATTACTGGTCCGATTTGAAAAATTCTTTCAGTGTTATATAGCTCATTTATCGAGGAAGTTTATATGCTATATGTTACGCTAAGTCCAGTCGAAGCTGAGCACCAATTAAATCTTTTATTTTTCTTCTAAGGTCTTCTTTCGCTGCATGTTAGTTTTAGCCAGAGAAATATTTCCACGCGGACCAAGTCGCGCCGAGATAGTCCTAAAATAAAATAATAAGGGCCTTAAACTTTTTAATACCTATGTATTTTAATATTACAATCTGCAGATACTGAGTATTGTACAAATATTGTTTGTAGACGTAAGGAACGTGAAGTGCCACGAATAGCGATTTATAAATAAATGCTTCGAATCGTCGATGGTATAAAAACATTCACATTTTTTTAAATTATGGGGTGTAAGGGGTGTCAAATAACATCTAAGACTTGAGACATCCAAGCCAACCTCACCTACACGTGGTGCACCCTACTGAATAACGAACGAGGCAATGCGATAGCGGGGTGGTAGGGTTTTACAGCCTGACTGGGTCGCAACCACCATGTATATGGCGAAAAAGGCTATAGCGTCATAGTGATTCGCTTTTGCGGGTCGCGTTTCGGGATCGGCCTGTGCATATACAGCTTTTCGCAGGCCGGCATGACAGCGGCGACCGAAAAATATAAAAAAGTTGACAAACCGAGGTGAACGATCTGCTCAAACCCGGTACCCTCGGGTACGCAGACGATAGCACCGTTACAGAGAATTACATATCGGGACCTCGTGCTGATAAAGTAACCGATAGTCTGAGAGAAGATATGATCAACCGCATGAACTCGGCACTTAAAGTTGTATCTGACTGAGCCGATGGAAACCTTGTTAAGTTTAACGCTACAAAAAACTCGGGCGTGTCTGTTCTCCATGAAACGTAGCCCATTCTATCGTAAACCTACTCTCCACGGTGTACCCATACCCGTCGCAGATAAGGCCGTGTGTGGAATATTGCTGCCACCTTTCTGACAGGTCTGCCAAATACCAGTTGGCCTTGGTAGACTCCGTCGATCACAGAGCTCGAAGACTTGTCGGTAACGACTCACTGATAACAGCCAAACTGCAACCACTTGAACATCGACGTAGAGTCGCTTGTCTTGCGATATTTTATCGGCTAAACTTTGGGGAATGTGCCTAAGATCTGAACCAACTAATACCACAGTCTCCATTTCATGTCAGGACTACCAGACTCCGTACAGACCTCCATTCATTCGCGGTTGACATACCCCTCATCCGAACGACGTGCTTCGCTTCGTTATTTATTATGCGAGGGAGTGGAATGCGCTGCCTGCGTCTGTTTTTCCTGAAGCATATGATGTAGCAATTTTCAAAAGAAGAGTGAATGTGCATTTACTGCGTGAACGCGTTATATCCTAGGCCTCGTCCTCACTTTACATCAGGTGTGACTGAGGTCAAGCGTCGCACAGTGTATTATATAAACTGAAAATTATCTTTTCCTATTTACATATACTCGTAGATTGCTTAGGTTTTCTTCTCTCTGCAGATTCTAATCTTGGGTTGCGCCTTTATTTCTGTCATTCATTTTATAATTCTTGTGAAAAATCGTTTTACATGTAACAAACAATTGTTATTGAATGATGGTGATATCTGGAATTTACTCCTCCCTGTGCATCCACTAAAAACGATTATATGATATATTGGAAACATGTATGTTAAAAAGATGTACCCGATCGAGTTTCTTGCCGGTTCTTCTCGATTACCGGGTTGTTTTCCGAACTGTTGGTAGTTTGACGTTCATAAGTACCTTCTTAGGGCCTGAATAAAGTATTTTTGATTTTACTTTACTTAACAACTAAATATTATCCGTTCACTACTTATTTACATTATATTACGTATATTACAAATTGTTCACAGATTATATCCCTTATGGCAGTTTGCTTAGGTTACATATAATTATGCCAGAGATGCTAAACAGTTATTAGAAAACTTAACAGAAATAATTTATAATCGATAAAAAGTGTTACGGAGGTCAAGTAGTAATTCATAGTAGAGATAAAATCATCGTAACGTTTCATTTTATATTTTAAGGTGTTACAAAATACGTATAGTCAGCCAGTCGGTCAAGGAAACCAATAACACTCTGTAGGCACTGGGACTATTTATCTGGGCAGAGCTTCGCCTTACAATAACTTTCACATAGGAATGCGTGTAGATCAGAGACATATTGCCCTTTTTATGCCGAACTCCCACCAATGAAATTCTCACACCGGTATTTGAGGTCATTAGTAACACCCCCGGTAAAGTCAAGTTATTGTCTCGCCTCTCGGGTGTGTCGTAGCGGTACCGGACATAGTCATTATTTATTTTATTTATTTATTTGTTATATATTACTTTACAGCACATTTAAAACATAATTTATTTTTAATTTAAAAACATGTAGTGCCAATTACAAAGTAATAATTATTACATTTTATATAGTAACTATATTAAATCAATAGTATTTTAGATTTGAGTTAATGCGTTCTAGGTGTGACTGTGACTGGGATGTTGAGTGTTCTTGTGTATCTGTGAATTACAAATGTTAAATAGTAATTTATTCTAAAGTAGCTGTGCCCGTGACTTTGTCCGCGTGGAACATTAAGTAAAAACAGTGAATAATAAACTCATCTACTTTTCTCTCTTACTTATGCCGCGTGGCCATTAAAATTACAATCAACTAACTTTTGATAGAGTGGACCGATTTTAATGAAACAAAGACCAAGTTATTCTCGAAGATATGCTATATAATTTTCTTTATGTAGTCTATTGTGAACTCGGTAATTTAGCAGTGATGAGCACACACAAACAGACAGACAGATAGACATACAGACATTTCTAAAACTGATTGAAACGTATTATATTACGCATTCCTAGACACCTGCAACAATTATTTACACGAAAATAAAAGTACCTACAGACTCGTTAGATATAATTTTTTATTATTATTTCTTATATATATAGATAATATACATAATAGTGAATTTATACAAAATTCTATTATATTCTATTCTACGAAAAAATGCAAAATATGTAACTAAAGTATGATTTAAAACAAGAAATACACGTGCGTAACACAACAAGAAACACACTGCACCATTCTACCCGACACAGTGTCTATTCTCACTTTTTGTCACACAAAAAGGTTGCAGAACAGAATTACAAATACCCGCTCGTAAGAAGTTTTACTTCAAAAACATAAGCTCTTATGACACTTTCGTGCGTTCATTATAGACTGTATTGTGGTTATATAACCTGCAATATATGATACTCGCAAACAATCAAAAGGGACAAAGATAGAGAAAGTCACATCGAGGGAGAGAGACCGAGGAGCATAACGCCGTTTCCTTACGTGACGAATTTCACCAGTCAACTCCTACCACGAGCCGCGTTAAATACGTAGTTCTCTTGAAAGAACAAAACTTCTACCGCGATAACGAAATCGCGGGCATTACCTAACGTTAAATCTTTCTTTTTCGACAACACTTCAATATCTTGAGGTGGCTAAAATAAATCAATATATTATCCTCACATTTCCTCGTATCACGTGGAAAAACAATGAACATTATTAAACATAAGTAAGACGTAAATCGAAAATAACGGACATTTTAATGAGAAAATTATCAAAAAGCATAATTATATATATTGAAAACAACAAGTTATTGAACAGTCGTGGGTATTTCCCACATTTTTGCAGACCGCAGATCGTGCGTACATACCCTATTTTTAATATAATAATAAACAAATTATTATTTTACATTGCGTTATCGAATAAACGTTTTTCATAAACAGGAAATAGTAAAAACCCAATTAATTATATACAATTCTGTTACAAAAACACTACACAAACGATTATTAGTATGTATTGTTACTTATTTAATTGGTATAATAAATGTATATAATCTGTTTTTTTTGTATTGTAGCACGGCAATATGACTGCACTATGCCTGATGGTAAGCACAGTACAATCGAAAAACAATGGCGACCACCGCGTGACACACTATCCATTGCTGGTCGCCGCCGTCATGCCGGTCTACAAAAAGCTGGATATGCACAGGCTGATCCCGAAACATGACCCGCAGAAGCGAATCACTTTCTTCGGTCTTTTTCGACATATACATGGTGGTTGCGACCCAGTCAGACTGTAAAACCCTACCACCCCGCTTTTGCCATTGCCTCGTTCGTTATTCAGCAGGGTGCACCACGTGCAGGTGAGGTTGGCTTGGGTGTCTAAAGTCTTATGATGTTATTCGACACCCCTTACGACCCATCTTATATCAAGCTTAGAATATATATTTATCTGTAAATAAATGTATATTGTTACAATACTCAACGTATATAGTCGGCCGGTAGGTCAGGGAAACCAATAACACTGATTATTTAACCGGGCAGAGCTTCGCCTTACAGCAATTTTCACATAAAAGTGCGTATAGGTCAACGTCATCTTGCCTTTTATATTATGCCGAAGTTCCGAAGTCAAAACAATTACTATTTACTCACACTTTCTCAAAATAATTTAATAACATAAAAATAATATTAAAGATTAAATTATTGTTATTTAAGTGATACGTTAATCCTATATAATCGTTCTTATTTATATATCTCTAATATGGTGGCGCTAGTAATGTTCCGGTGGCGCTGTAGTTTCGCCTCCCGGGTGTGTCGTAGCGATACCGGGACGTAGTCATTAACTATATAAAAAGTATAGTATATAATATTGTTTTGTACTATGAATTCATAATCTATCTATTTAATATCATGCGAGGTTACTTTTGGAGAAAGCGAATAAAAATACACAACAAAAATACCGGGAGTTTTTAGCGGCTTAAATTTTTCTTCCTCCCTATTTCTGCAGATTTTTCGTTCGCCCTTTTTTCTGATTTTGTTTATTTTATTAATCTTGTTAAAAATCTTTTTAAAATGTGAGTAACTATTATTATTATTTTACTTAATAATTATACTATATTGGATTTTTAATTGAGATTATTACCATTATGACATCTTTTATAGCCACTTTTAAATTATAATCCACAATGTCCCGCGCCGGAGCCACCACGGCCTGATGAATGAAACTACTAATTGCGTCGTCATTCGCGACGGTATAGTAAAAACAGGTGTTGGTGTTTCGGAAAGGCAGCGTGAGGGGGTTGCCGATGGTCCGAAGGAGAATCCATAGAGATGGAGGCATCTACCACCAGAGGCCTCCCTAGGTAATCTCCAGGTGACAGGTGCGGGGGCGTCTATTGCCGCAAAGGAGCACCCGTGTAGAAGAAGCACGGCTTTTCGCAGCTTCGGCATGTGGCAAGAGAGAGACGAATGGCCTCTCTCTCGAGACGAGGGTCCCTGTCCCGTCCATCTATGGAGTCCGGAGGAATCCGACATAACCCTCGTGGTGTCCCCGGCAGCACGGGGGTATCCAAAGTAGGATGTTCCACTCTTCAATTTAAAAGAAAAGGTGTCTAGTTATTGCTACTATATCATGTGAAGCGCTATAACGGGGTATATTACACAAACTGGCATTATTTGTATTATAATGGTGGCATTTTGCGTAGTTGAAACTTGATCATTAATTATTTGTATTATTGATTATTAATAAAGCGGACTGGAAATACAAACATGAAATACGAATTATAAGACGTCCTGACGTCACAAAAACTCGCTAATATGATCTATTTCGAAGGCCGCCATTTTGTTTCAACACTTAAGTTGCCACATGGTAATTTGTAATACGGCATAATTATGCTTCCAATTATGGGTATTTACATTTTTGGTATTTAAGTTTTATATACTATTGTATAAATGTACTTTTATTATATTTTATAAGAATTTACATGCGTATTACAGATATAATATAAACCTAATTATATTGCAATACAAGCTGAACTATGTCGGTTGCTTATTAAAAGAATTGTCGAATAAAATATCTACATAACATACTGTTAAGTAATTTAAATTATAATACAAAGGATACGGCGACCTCAACCGCTACGGGTCATTAGAAATCGGTACTATTATAGTTTCTTTTATAGTTGCCGAGGGGTTTTCGGGGACCGTTCGGAAATCAAATGACCTGTGACACTTGGCGCCAATTTTTTTTTGACGTCTGGAACGTTCGCCACAGTGTAAAAAATATTGTTTTTATGAATAAATCATGGGACTAAATAGGTCAAACCCATTTTTGGATATTCTCTTTTTATATAATTTACATAACATTATCTCTTTATATTACATATACCCCTATAACCTCTTGTATTAAACTTGTTGTTTTAGAATAAAAACTCCTTGTGTAATTAAGTGGTCCATTTAGAATAACTAGTGGGCGCCCAGTGGTCGACATTCAACCATAGTTCATTGAATTTTTAAAGTTTGAACTTTATTAGGGTTTTTTTATTAAAATGGTATAACCTCTATAATCAAAGGCTTTCATTATACCTACTCAGTTAATTGCCAGATTTTTTTTAATTTATATAAACATTTAAAAAATCGATTACTAAATGAAAATTGAAATTACGTGTAAATTTGAAACAAAAAACAGGCGGTTACATAAGGTGGTAAAGCTCTCAAATACTAAGTAAATATAACTTCACGAAAATAAAGAAATGTATCGCAACTCACTACACAATTTTCAATTAATTTTACACTACACCATGGGTGCGTGGATAGTACTTAGGGACAATGTAGCTTCCGATCAGCAAAAGAATCATTGGAATCAGAACCGTAGTGCTTGATTACGAATTATATACAAAGAAACTACAAATGTACGAGTATATAGATAGCTACTTTAAACAGTTCACTGTATGCAAACTTCGTGTCAAATCGATTTTGTCGTATCGGTTACTAACTCGAACAACAAACACATATATAAACATTATAATATTTGATCCAGTTAATGAATGCATTAGACCTTTTTATATTACCGCTTTCAGAGGGTCATTTAAATATGCCGCCAGTCGTTGTTGGAACAACATCCCACCGCCATGTCGATCCAAAAACAGTAAACTTAGCTTTAAACTCTCATATAAGCATTATCTATTGCAATTTCAAACTCAGTAATTAAAGTGACGTATAATGTATTCACGCAGTTCTATTGTAAGCTCTGTTTATTGGTGTGTATTTTTTTAAAATTAATTTTATTCTTCTAAATTTATATTTGTTTTGTTTAATCCTAAATTT
>MU160134.1:6850-33117 GCA_015888305.1 Antheraea pernyi | reverse complement strand
TGTAATCTAATTTAATTGTATGGTTGTTCCAACAATAAAGTATTTCTTTCTTTCTTTCATTAATATCGTAAGTTTAATATAGCTAACAGACACTCAAGTTAAAATAAATTACATAAAATTAAATATAAAATACAAACTAAGTCGCCGTTTGAAGTTAGTATAAAATAATTGCATATAAAAATCCTTGTGTGTATTTTTGTATGAGATTAAATTTCATAAAAGAAAGCGATATATCAAAATTGGAAGCCGCTCTGCAAATTCAGTAACGAAGCGTGTCGGTGAGTGAGCCACCGCGCCGCGCCGCGCCGCGCCGCGCCCAGCCATTGCTTTGTGCGTGTGCTCAGGTAGCAGGACTTTGGGCTGCAATATTGCAAGGCAATAACATCGAGTTTAGGGTTGTCACCTCTCTATACATATAATAAAAATGTAAATTTAAAGTGTCTGTACTTTTTCGATTTTAGTGAAAAAAAGAAAAAATTGTTGCAGGTGTCTATGAATAAGTAATAAAATACATTTCAATCATTTTTGGAAATGTCTGTCTGTTTTGTATGAACACACATCACTGCTAAAGTACTGTGTTCACAATAACCTAGAAAATCATAAAGCATATCCTCGGGAGTAACTTAAAACGAACAAACAAATAACACAGACACACATAACACGACACGGATGGTCACACTAAAGAGATATAGAAACACAAATTTAGCATTAAACAAAACAAACCTAAATTTAGAAGAAAAAAAAAGATTTAAAAAAATAGACACCAATAAACAGTGCTTACAATAGAACTGCGTGAATACATTATACGTCACTTTAATTACTGAGTTTGAAATTGCAATAAATAATGCTTATATAAGAGTTTAAAGCTAAGTTTACTCTTTTTGGATCGACATGGCGGTGGGATGTTGTTCCTCTGAAAGCGATAATATAAAACGGTCTAATGCATTCATTAACTGGATCAAATATTATAATGTTTATATATGTTTGTGTTTGTTTCATTAAAATCAGTCCACTCTGTCATAAGTTTTTGTAATTTCAATGACAGCTCGAGTTAAGTGCGAGAGAAGAATAGTAATCATTAACTAATTTGATTGAACGCGCTGATCTCAGGAGCTACTAGTCCCATTTGCAAAATTCATTAAGTGTTCGATATCTCATTTATCGAGGAAGGTTATAAGCTATATATTATCAAGCTAAGACCAATAGGAGCGGAGCACCAATGAGAAATATTTCAAAATCGGGGATTTTTTTCTTTTTGAGAGCTTTTGCTGCGTGTCACTAAGACCAAAGTAACTATTCCACGCAGACGAAGTCGCGAGCAGAAGCTAACATATTATATAAGGTATATGAATACATTAGTTTTATGAATTGTAATAGATAGGATAGAAAGTCAAGGTGGTCAGTACTTTGATCGGTGTAATGTCATTTCGATATCCGCAAGCATGCACCAATTAATTTTTCGGAATTCGCGTATACTCATTTTCATACGTAACACTAGAAGCTGATGGTGAAGGAAGACATGGTGATAAAGCCTGGAAAATATTCTTATAGCATTACTAACTATGAGTAAATATAATACTGTGGATTTCTTAAATCTCGAAATCGCCAATAATTCATAGTCCTGCAGAGGATCTCTTACAGGCCGATATGATGATGTTGATACAGTATTAATTCGCTCCTTTGCATTTCTATAGTGGAAAATCAGTTTTAAACTTATAATTATTACTGTTCATTTATCCAAATATATTAACAAACGTCAAAAGTTGACTAGCATAACTGAAACTTCGTACGAACGTGAGTACAGTCAGGCAGATGAGATGCTCAGAAGCGGAGTTCTGAGCACGTCATCTCGTCATGCCACCCCGAGTCGCACCGTTCTTGCTGAGCTGCTCATCTGTGTTATAATGTTTTAGAATATAGTGTGGTGTGCACTGTATTCGTAAAAATTAATAACGTTAGCTATATGATAAATCTTTAAACTTGGCGGCAAATTAGTCACTAATCTGGTAGGAAGCCATTTGTAAAAAAACTATAAAAATGTCGTGTAAACCTATGACAGAAGATTGTGGAAATAAACTACATATATGTATGACGGTTGATTTAAAGTTATTGAACGCCTTCTCGGTAAGAAATTGATCTAACTTTAATTTGATTTAGGTTACCTGATATATATTTACATTAAATTTATATTTGTCGAATTGGAATGATAATTTATTGATCACAAAATTTTAAGCCCTAAAAAACTTTGCATCGAAAACATTTTTCATCTGTTTAAAGTTGTTGAAAACCCGCGACAAAAGATTAGTGTCCCGCGAGTCTCAACACAGCTCCAATATTTAACAAGTTCAGCAATATTTATGACTTGAACCAGAGAAGTATTAAGAACTATTTATGTAACTCAAAATTGATTAAATAAATTATTTTATTTGATTACAGTAAAATATCACCGATTTACTTATACTAGTGGTCGCCTTGTGGCATAATTTAATCATAATTCATTATTACATTCAATAAGCCCAGAAAGAATAATGATTATTTCAGTGGAACATAAATTATTTATCAGTTTATTATTAATGTATATTATAAATTTACATAACACAAAATATCATAAAGTTAACCTACAATTTGACCAATTAATTTCAAAGGGCATGTAGGGAACGTAAGAGTAAAATGAAGGATGGTGAAAAGTCATTTTCATTTACATGTATTCATATGTTATGTATCATTCAAACAATAGTGTGTATAGTGTATATTTTAATTATTTTAACGTATTTCTAATTCATTTTATATTTTAAAGATAGCTTCATGCCTTTCTTCTCCATATAAACTTTAACTATTCCAAATTTGACGTTCATCCGTTCGCGAAATTCGCTTAAAAAGGGGTACAAAGTTTTCGCTTCACATATTAATATATAGATAAAGTTTAAAAAAAAATAAAGGACAGTTCAATATACGTACTTATGCCATAAAATTATGCTTCAATATTTAATTGTAAAGAACACACGTTGGGAACTCTTTTTAAAATAAGTTTGTTTTACATTACGCATTATAGTTGTCTTAGTTTTTAGAAAACATATTTGTATTACTGTCTACTTTTACCTAAATGCCACAAATCCACGATCCAACGTAAAATGTACGTAGACATAACATATGCTATTTATAACTGGAAATAAAACAAATCGGCTAAACTGGTCAATTGGTGGATCGAAATTAGTAAATTCGCAAGAAATTAACCTACAAATATCAAATCGGATATGAACTATAAAATTAATTATTGGCGTGATAACGTCTTATAAACTTTAACTATTCCAAATTTCACGTTCATACGTTCGCGCAATTATCTTAAAAAGGGGTACAAAGTTTTCGCTTCGCGTATTAATATATAGATAAAGTTTTTTTTAAAAGACAAATAAATAAAGGACAGTTTAATATACGTACTTATGCGATAAAATTATGCTTCAATATTTAATTGCTAAGAACACACGTTGGGAACTCTTTTTAAAATAAGTTTGTTTTACATTGCGCAATATATTTATGTATATTTCATTAACAATTATTCTTAGTGTATGTCTTAGTATTTAGAAAACATATTTATATTACTACTTTTACCTAGATGCCAAAAATCTACGTTCCAAGGTCATTAGTAAAATGTACGTAGATATAACATATGCTATTTATAACTGTAAATAAAACAAATCGGCTAAACTGGTCAATTGGTGGATCGAAATTAGTAAATTCGCAAGAAATTAACCTACAAATATCAAATCGGATATGAACTATAAAATTAATTATTGGCGTGATAACGTCTTATAAATCGATGAACGCAGGCTGCACGCAGGAAAAGGCATGACTCATTGTCACGTTCCGCCTCAGCCTAGCGTGCAAGCGAGAGTGTGGAACAAGTGATAGAGAGGCGCGATCGGTCTTAGCGTTCGGCTTGTGACGCATCTATCTCTCTTCCATTCCATCGGCCGATGCGTTCGAGTCGTTATGTGTCAATACAAGTTATCGAAATTACTTCTTCTATTAGACTAATAGTGGCAAAAATATATATAATTATTTTACGCCCACAACACTAAGGGTCAATACCCCCGAAACGGTTATAATCCGTAACTGTGACGGTATTTAATTTTCGCCCAAAAAAGGGTTGCCGCTTTATGCTAACGGCCGCGTAAAGTTTTTTACGACTTTTTTCAGAGGAAGCTAATCTCCGCGACTCGTTAAGTGATTCAGCCGAGATTAATGGCGGGTTAATGAAGTGGGAGTATTGTGTTCATTCGTATTAATCAAATACAGCAGTGATATAGAATCTCATGGCCTAATAAGAAGATATTGATAATATGAATATTGGAAGAGAAGGAATATCATCAAATCAAATATTAATGGACAATTAATCACATTTTATATCCATGTCTAGTTATTATGTCTACAACGTTCAGTAAGTTACATTTTAATATTCCTGTTTATATTTGCCATCTTGTTTTCTTCCCCATAGGTTAATTTTAGTTTTTATAACTAAATCCATTGTCATTTTTGAAGTGAAACTTCTTTAGAATCATTGTGATTTCAAACCGGATGCAACGGAAAAAACGACAGGCAAGAGACACAAATACAAAAATTAGTGAGCCAGAGCGAGGGAGCAAATGTCGGTGTGTATGTATATTGCACACTGTTTAATACTTGCTTGTATTTGAGCATTTAACGTGTGTTAGTATATGAGAGAAGTACATGAGCTAATACTACTGTACACTGTTTGCGGCTGCGTATTACAGCGTTTTAGTAAGAAGTCAACGTGGTATGTTATTATTTAACAGTGTTTGTGAGTATTTTTACATCTTGTGCTAAATGATAAATCCATTTTTAAACAAATAGATTTTGTAATCATCCTACCCTTGTTATATATATTCATCTCATCCTTTTGTCGATTTACTGAAGTTTCACTTCTATCATGTGTGAATCGCACACACACCTCTTTTAATTTATTCTTGTTCTATTTTTTTTCTTTTACAAAAGTTTATAAATATTCAATGTTACATAATTTAATTTTTCAATATTATGAATAGTGTTGATTGTACCCACCAATGGGATAAAGCGTTGTAAGTTTTCAGTCTAGTATGTGCTTTTTCTTATTATTTTTACTATTTTATTCATCGTACTGTTGATTGTTGCATTATCCACAATCGTAAATAAATACGTATAAAGAAATAAGAAAGTAATATATGATCAATTATCGAAATAACAAGTTATTTAATACTTTAAAATCTGTTCCCCATTTAATCCCAATTTTCAAACCGACTTCAAAAACAAAGGTTCTAAATTCGGCACTATTTTTTTTGTTTGTTACCTCAAAACTTTATCATTCATAAAACCATCTGGAAATATCTTTTCTCAGAACTTTATCATTCACAAAACCATCTGGATTTTTTTATTGTCTATTTCAAGTGGCTGTGATTTTCATTGAATAAGCTTCGGAGCTTGGATTTTGTTGACGAAAATATGAGTTATTTAAAACCGAAGGATTTTCTCAAATCAGACTGGTAGTTCCTGAGATCATAGCGTTCAACCAAACAAACAAACAAACTCTTCAGCTTTATACATTAGTATAGATATAGATATATATAGGGATTTAAACCATTAACACGTTTAATCCGTAAGTGCAATTATTTACAATTCTCTTAATTGATTAAGAATGCGATCTCCATTAAGCGCGGCATCTAGACAATTATTAGGCTTAAAGTCTGTAATAGGGCTCCGCGGGCAGATGTGTACGTGGCTCGTTAGCGAACACGAACCACCATCTCTGTACATCTTAATTAAGAGAAACGTACTGTGGAGGCACACGCTTCGGTACGGCCTCGAATTATTTCAGAGGTAAACTACTTTTTTTTATTATTTATAGTAATTTTGCTATATTATACGATATTGATTAAACTTATTTTATCTCATCGGTGGTCACAAAGAGTCGGTTTTTTGAATTGTATGTAATAATATCGCTTATCTAAATAAAGAAGTATCTACTATAGTATTAAAAAATTTGATTACGAAAGAATTTGTTTACACTTGTTTAGAAATAGACACTGTTTAATTTAAACATTTGTCTAATGCTTATCTACGTTGACAGTTCTTACTTTATTATTGTATATCTATTTCCCGGTAAAATGCGTTTCGTAGTAAAATGTGGATTTCGTTGGTATAGTTATTTTGGAAGACGTAAATAAATTAGAAAATTTTAGGGATTTACACGTAAATCATAACTTTTTTTTAATATAATAGGTGGCAAACGAACAGGTGGGTCACATGATGTTAAGTGTTCACCACCGTCCATGTACACCAATAACACCACAGGAGTCGCAAGTTCATTTGCCACCATTTGGGGGAAGGGTTTGGGGGAGGGGAGGTGGGCCTCCGGTACTACCCCGGACGAGCCAATCCGTTTATGCTGAAACCAGTAATAGTTTCAACGTGGCTGTACCACCAGTTCTTATTTTATTATTGTGATTTATTGTATATCTATTTCCCGGTAAAAGGCATTTCGTAGTAAAATGTGGATTTCGTTAGTATAATTATTTTGGAAGACGTAGATAAATTAGACAATTTTAGGGATTTACAGGTAAAGCATAACTATTTTTTTTATATATAATAGGTGGCAAACGAACAGGTGGGTCACATGTCCATGGACACCAATAACACCACAGGAGTCGCAAGTGCATTTGCCACCTTTTGGAGGGAAGGGTTAGGGAAAGAATTTGTTTACACTTGTTTAGAAATAGACACTGTTTAATTTAAACATTTGTCTAATGCTTATCTACGTTGACAGTTCTTACTTTATTATTGTATATCTATTTCCCGGTAAAATGCGTTTCGTAGTAAAATGTGGATTTCGTTGGTATAGTTATTTTGGAAGACGTAAATAAATTAGAAAATTTTAGGGATTTACACGTAAATCATAACTTTTTTTTAATATAATAGGTGGCAAACGAACAGGTGGGTCACATGATGTTAAGTGTTCACCACCGTCCATGTACACCAATAACACCACAGGAGTCGCAAGTTCATTTGCCACCATTTGGGGGAAGGGTTTGGGGGAGGGGAGGTGGGCCTCCGGTACTACCCCGGACGAGCCAATCCGTTTATGCTGAAACCAGTAATAGTTTCAACGTGGCTGTACCACCATTAACTATATTACTATATAACATTATTGACATTTGGCAATGTATAAAATCAGAGATTATATTGTTGTTCCACTTTACACACTTTGACGTACCATATAATATGAAACTTATGAGCATATTACTTATTTTAACAATTACATAATTTTCCTATAACCACACAATAATAATAAACAATTTTATATAAAATAAATATTTTCTGAATGAAGATCTGAACAAAAATATTTTTTATAAATTCAAATTGTTTGCAAAATGTCTGCATGTAATGGAACATTTTTGAATGACGAGATTGGATTGAACGAATGCTATTCAGAGTTGCATATAAAACTTAAATCACATGTTTAGCTAAAGACGACTTGGATACGGTTTTGTAATGAATTATTTTAAATATGTGCTCAGTAGGGTTCAAAATTGTAGATATTGTTTTGTAAACTCGTGTTTATTTTTGTTTTTGTAACAATATCGTAGCGTCTTGTTACTGATAATGTTTAATTAAGCAAAGGCTATCTTATATAAATATAAAGGTCTACCTTTCTGCGCTCATCACTTAAAAACTGCTGGGCAGGCCTTAAGCTCAAAAACTGCTGGGCAGACTTTAATCTCAAAAACTGCTGGGCAGACTTTAATCTCAAAAACTGCTGGGCAGACCTTAATCTCAAAAACTGCTGGGCAGACCTTAATCTCAAAAACTACTGGGCAGACTTTAATCTCAAAAACTCTGGGCAGGCCTTAATCTCAAATACTGCTGGGTAGGCTTTAATCCCAAAAACTGCTGAGCAGGCTTTACTCTCAAAAACTACTGGGTAGGCCTTAATCTCAAAAACTGCTGGGAAGACTTTAATCTCAAAAACTGCTGGGCAGACCTTAATCTCAAAAACTGCTGGGCAGACCTTAATCTCAAAAACTACTGGGCAGACTTTAATCTCAAAAACTCTGGGCAGGCCTTAATCTCAAATACTGCTGGGTAGGCTTTAATCGCAAAAACTGCTGGGCAGGCTTTACTCTCAAAAACTACTGGGTAGGCCTTAATCTCAAAAACTGCTGGGAAGACTTTAATCTCAAAAACTGCTGGGCAGACCTTAATCTCAAAAACTGCTGGGCAGACCTTAATCTCAAAAACTGCTGGGCAGACCTTAATCTCAAAAACTACTGGGCAGACTTTAATCTCAAAAACTACTGGGCAGGCTTTAATCTCAAAAACTGCTGGGCAGGCTTTAATTTCAAAAACTACTGGGTAGGCCTTAATCTCAAAAACTGCTGGGCAGACTTTAATCTCAAAAACTGCTTGGCAGACTTTAATTTCAAAAACTGCTGGGCAGACTTTAATCTCAAAAACTGCTGGTCAGACTTTGATCAATTTCTTTTATTTTATTCCTTAGACATTTTTTTCTTATTTAAATAATGAACTAATATAAAAATACTTGTCGTAACTCCATGTTTTAAATAATTTTATTACGATACGTTTCTTTTTTCACCAGGTTGGCCAGGGCGTGGTTGACGGCTCTTGCCAGTGTCTAGTTTTGCTAGGAGTATTGCTAAACAAACCTACAAAAATATTACGCGATATTAAGTAAATAGACGATTTTAAAAGTGAAGCTTATCTTTTATGTATCGTATGACAATATACTGAACTATAGTCATATACTACTATACCATTCGGTTTCCTTTTTATTGAATTTGGCCAAAAAATTATTGTTGGTAAAAACTATAATATTTTTAAATACATTCAATGCTATATGGAACATACAATAAAAAGATATATAGACAAAATCTTTATAGGTTAAAATTAAATATTGTGTGGGTTTTTTTAGAATTTTTTCCCGTATGACGGTTCGTTTTTACGTTTTAATTGTAGGTGGTAGAGCCACGATGAAGCTATTACTAGTTTCAGCATGAATGGGTCGGCTCGCCCGGGGTAGTGCCACCCTCTCACAGAAAACCGACGTGAAGTAACAGTGCTTGCATTGTTGCGTTTCGTTCGGTCAGTGAGAGCGCTGGAGGCTGACCTCCCCTCCTCTTCCTCTTCTCCCCTTCCCTTCCGTCTCCTCTGGTGTTGCAAGTGTCTATGGACGGTGGTGATCGCTTAACATCAGGTGACCCATCTGTTCGTTTGCCTCCTATGAAATAAAAAATAAAAAAAACGCGTATTACGCGGAAACTATCGAACCGTTTTTGATGAGAATTTATGTAATGATTTTAGACGCTGTGTATACAGGATATTATAGTACTGTTTTAAATAAAGTGAATGTAATTTCTCAATTTATTATTAATGTTTGTTTTGATGGCTCATAATTGTTGAAACAAAGTTTCACCTTTGTAACTGTAAAGGCAAATTAGGGACGAAGTGTAATGTTTGCGTTTTTAACGTTTCCGCAAATAATACATGCGTTCTTCTGTTGATGTTTTTGTTTTAAGATCGATGTTCTCATCGGTCTGAGAATTAACTGCATTATTGTTGTCAAAATTTTGGCAAATATGTATTTAACGTATTTAAGTGCTCATTGTGTTTTTAATAATGCATACGAGTTTATTGAATTCTGCAGTTTTAATATTTAATCTGGAGATTAACTGTATAAACTTAATCAGGTTAGTACTGTGGTGCTAAGTAGTGGATCAAATATACATTCAATGACAATTTAACTCGAGAGCAAATAAATATCAGAATAAAAATGATCAGTTGGGAGGCCTTATGATACACTGGTAGTTTGTAAAGAGTTTGTTTGGATCAAATGGTTGCGAGTTTAATCACCGCTCAGAACAGACTTGTGTAATGAGAATAATTATCAATGTATTTCTGGGTTTACATGATCTAAATATGTATCTATACTAATATTATAAAGAGGTAAAGTTTGTGACGTGGCGTTGTAAGGGGTAATCTCAGGAACTACTGGTCCGATTTGAATAATTTTTTCAGTGTTATATAGCTCATTTATCGAGCTCATAGCTCATTCGGCTATATATATCATCACGCTAAGGCCCATAGGAGCGGAGCACAGGTAAAAATATTTCAAAATCGAGGTTTTTTTTTGAGAGCTTCTGCTATGTGTCAGCCTTAGCCCAGAGTAGTAACTGTTACTACGCGGCCGAAGTCGCGGGCAGGGGCTATAATCTATATACTAATATTATAAAGAGGTAAAGTTTGTGAGTTTGTGACATTGTAGGGGGTAATCTCAGGAACTACTAAACCGATTTTGACGCTATTTATGAGTGTCATAGGCTACATATCATCACGCTAAAACCAATAGGAGCGGAGCAACGATGAAAAATGTTTTAAAATCGGGGTATTTTTTCCTTTTGAGAGCTTCCGCTGCGTCTTAGCCCAAAATAACTATTCCACGCGTACGAAGTCGCAGGCAGAAGCTATTAACTAATTATATTATCTATACTATTATTATAAAGAGGTAAAGTTTGTGAGGTTGTAGGGGGTAATATCTGGGGAGTCGGAGAAAAATGGTCGAACAAAAACGTTTCTTACGAATGCTGCCTTAATTATGAGATATATATGATTGAGTTCTAGAGAAAAGTTGTAGCTTGATACTGCCTATTACCGAAACGTAGTGGGCTAGTACATAATATACTAGTATGTGCTGTATAGTTATCATAATAAAAGGTAACTACAAGCAAGTGTGGGGTTTTTAGAATTTTTTTCCGTTTGTCGGTTCGTTTGTACGCGTATTACGTGGCAACCAGGCAACTATCGAACAGTTTTTGATGAATTTTTTTATATAATGATTTTATATACGCTATTACAAAAAGTGAATAAACAATACATAAAGTGAATGCTATTTCGCGATTTATCTTTAATGTTTGTTTTGATAGCTCCTAATGTTTCATACCTTAAGGACTATATTTCTTGTATATTTTTTTTCAAATAATCCTAATAATAATATGTCGTTCGTCTCATACCTCTTAAATGTGCATAAACATCAATGAATTAATAAATTATTGAGACTAATTTCAAGTCAAATCAAATCAGAAATACTTTATTCAGTTTAGGCCCTAATAAGGCGCTTCTGAACGTCAAAGCTACCACCCGTTCGTAAAACAACTCAGTCATGGAGATATATATATATATATATATAATTTAGTGGATGCACAGAGAAGAGTCAATTCCAGACATCACCATCGTTCACAATTGGATTTTTAACCGCTTTATTATAATGGCATATTAATTGATTACTTTTAGTTGTTTACGTCGTTTTGGCCGTTTATATTCAAAATAATTAACTTGTATAGTAAGGTGTATATCTATAGAATTTTTCTTATGGCCACACTGACTTATTAGGTCGAATATTGATGCCCAATTAAGGCCCGTGTTCATGGCAATCTCTGTGAGTAGCCGCGAGATAAGGGCATTTGTTGGTGTCCGGGAGCATACGACTTTATGCTAATATCGAAGGCCGTGGTCACTTCTCGAGACTGTACAGTGGCCTGGAAAATGATGCTCAATATTATTTATTCAGTAGTTTTATTAAAAAAATCTGTGTAATTGTCAACTAGATCTAATATCACATGTAATGGAACACAGAATAAGAGAGTGCAGTTGGTGGAATACTTCGTAAATATCTTTATATGAGGCGGCTATATATGTACCCGCTATGTACTATGCTATTGGCCTCACAGTCACAGATTCACAAATTAATGAAAAAAAAAACATATGATATTATTGATTATGTTTTTACACGTTTCTTCTGATTACGGGAGCGAATGAGATAGATATCATCGGAAATAGTGCGGAAAAAGGTATTTATTTTATTAGAAACTATTACTCTGTCGAAAGAACTGTCTATTGGGGTGTTAGGGGTGTCAAATAACATCTAAGACTTGAGACATCCAAGCCAACCTCACCTGCACGTGGTGCACCCTGCTAAATAACGAACGAGGCAATAGCGAAAGCGGTAGGGTTTTACAGCCTGACTGGGTCGCAACCACCATGTATATGGCGAATAAGCCCGTCATAGTGATTCGCTTCTGCGGGTCGCGTTTCGGGATCAGCCTGTGCATATCCAGCATTTCGCAGGCCGGCATGACTGCGGCGACCGGCGATGGATAGTGTGTCACTCGGTGGTCGCCATTATTTTTTGGATTGTACTGTGCTTACCATCAGGCACAGTGCAGTCATTTTGCCGTGCTACTATAAAAAAAAGAACCAAAATAGAGTGCGGTCCTGGAACCACAATTTTACATATCATCGAAATTCCATAATATTATATGCGTAAAATCTAAATGTAGCCACTGACATTTTTTTATCCATGCATAGCTACGTAAGTGTATATATTTAGTTTATGAATCACATTTCAATAACAACATTAAATAAATAATCTATGCCTTAGAGATATGATTTCGCATTACGCCTCCATTCAATACCTATTTCTCTTACTACGTTGAGTTACCCAACATTTAAAATTTATGATGATTGCCATCGACAATCACGCTTGTATGAAATCAATGGACACTCAAACGTTCAGCTATACTTAAGATTTATTATTCCCTATTCGAAAGTAATATTAACTAATTCACCATAGAATAACTTCGAGTTTATAACCATCTGGACAATCGATCCTTTGTCGCCAAACTCAATATATTTTAAATGACTCCACGAGACTGCCTTTCTCGACGGCGGCTCCATTGTGAATGACGGAGTTCCTTTTTTGAAATCGTACGGTGGGATTTATTTTGAATTAAGAATAATTCTTTTTTAACCGCCGCCTGTGGACGTGTGCCGCGCATTAGCGGGCTTTGTTGACGCTGTATGTAATGAAGTTCGGATATCGACGCATTCCTGTTTCTTTTTTCAAATTGGACTACCGCATCGATGTTAAAGTTTGAAAAGAGGATTTAATTAATTATTAAAATCTTTTTGGGCCGTAACCTTTAATGTTATTTTTTAATGTAAAAACCGTAGATTATTATTGAGATTTCATGACGGGAACGGATTGCGTATTTTTGAAGTTTATGAAGTGTAGGTATGTATTATTTAAGTTAAGGATTATTGTAAAATAATTTAGAATGTAAATGAATAAATACGTACTTATGATTACAGAGTAGAAAATTTATACAAAAGTGATGATTTAGAAGAATGGAAATAACAAGTATTAAGAATATACAGTCCTTTTGTCTGAAAATTATTTGCATTAACTGTGTTAGGACTACTTGTTAAAATTTGTAAAATCGTTCTACATTCTACTGATATATAACAAACTTTAAGTATTTTATATTATTACCAACTATTATCACCTACTTTACGGTTATCTTTAAGAGATTATAATACACGAACGTGGACTTTTCTATCGATCTCTTTAACATTTATAATTCCGTAATACATGATATTGGTTTGCCTCATAAGGTTTGTTTAACATTAATCGCTAATTAGCGATGTAGGTAAAACAACAAAAAATATTTTTACGGCCTTTTTTTGATATTATAAAAGGCAAACGAACAGACGGGTCACCTGATGGTAAGTGATCACCGTGGTCCATAGTCACTAGCAACACCAGGGGAGTCGCAACTACGTTGCCAGCCTGTGTTTGGGGAGAGAGAGGAGTGGGGAAAGAGGGAGGGGGGAAGAGAAGATGAGTCTCCGGTGTTCTAACTGACCGTACGAAACGCAACAACGCATTGTTACTTCACGATTTTTTTTGGGGTGTAAGGGGTGTCGAATAACATCTAACACTTGAGACACTCAAGCCAACCTCACCTGCACGTAGTGCACCCTGCTGAATAACGAACGAGGCAATGGCGAAAGCGGGGTGGTAGGGTTTTACAGCCCGACTGGGTCGCAACCACCATGTATATGGCGAAAAAGCCCGTCATAGTGATTCGCTTCTGCGGGTCGCGTTGCGGGATCAGCCTATGCATATCCAGCATTTCGCAGGCCGGCATAACACTGGCGACCGGCGATCTATAGTGTGTCACTCGGTGGTCGCCGTTGTTTTTGGATTGTAATGTGCTTACCATCAGGCACAGAGCAGTCATTTTGCAGTGCTACTATAAAAAAAAACCTTGGTTTTCTGTGAGAGAGCGGTACTACCCCCGGGCGAGGCGACCCATTCATGCTGAAACCAGTATATAGCTTCAGCGTGGCTTTACCACCTACAAAGATTCAAACTACTCAGATTTTGTTTTACTATGTATTTGTAAATAGGTACCATGCATGTTTATTTTGTTGTATTGTTGGCAAAATTAAGGGATTTTAGGATAGCGATTTCGCTTCATACAATTTAGTGAAGAGTATATGGAAAGGATACGAGGAAAATCTTTATTTGTTTAAACTATAGTTGCCTTTTCTCTTATGTATTATGCTAAATGAATCCTGTCGTGACGCGCCAACAAAGAACTCAGTGCACATGTGTGAATGCTCTAATTCCACAAATTAGTCGTGGTGATGGGACGTGGGTTCGAACCGGGTCTGTTGTTCCGAATGGACGAATAAACCCCACTTATGGCCTATTAACGCCTCACCTGGGAAATGTTGTCTTCACTTTGAGTTTACTTAGAGTGAACTTTGAGAACTTTTTAACCTACCTGTGCTTCTTAAAGTTGGGAATATACCTATCTGATCATTTAGGTCAGTGGTTCTTAACCTGTTTACAATTATCCACGGTAAGCAATTATTTCTAGTCTGACAGAACTCAAAAAATTAAGTGCTTTTTATTATAGGTAATTTGTTAATATGGAATAAGTACCTACTAGAAATTTAATTTGTCATTTTATTTTTATTGTAGCACGGCAATATGACTGCACTGTGTCTGATGGTAAGAACAGTACAATCCAAAAACAATGGCGACCACCGAGTGAAACACTATCCATCGCCGGTCGCCGCTGTCATGCCGGCCTGCAAAAAGTTGGATATGCACAGGCTGATCCCAAAACGCGACCCGCAGAAGCGAATCACTATGACGGGCTTTTTCGCCATATACATAGTGGTTGCGACCCAGTCAGGCTGTAAAACCCTACCATCCCGCTTTCGCCATTGCCTCGTTCGTTATTCGGCAGGGTGCACCACGTGCTGTCTCAAGTCTTACATGTAATTCGACACCCCAAAACCCCCTCATATATTAATCAAGTCTAAGACGAGTTTATTTGACCTTAAGACACTTAAAACACTAGTTCCCATAAAAAACTAAATATGTGTGCTTATGACCACACGATAGAAGTCAAAACTTATAAATTCACATTAAAGTTCATACGATTTTATCAATGTTTATATGTAGGTAAATAATAGTCAAATTTAAATACTACGCCAATTATACAAAAAGCATATAATGTTATTATATTTTTATAATGCGTATTAAAAAAAACTTAATTACTGGACAAGGAGCGCCCTTGTGTCTGACAAACTTCTGTAAACGTGGCTAATCATGACTAGAGCCATATAAATCAGATTCAGTGTCACTGACCCGAGCGTGACGGATTACTTTCGTTCACTGTTCATTGCACCTAAACGAGTTATCACTTCAAAATATTTATGCTGTCCATCAATCTTATAAATCTTAAACTGAGTTTAAACATAGGTTAATTATTCAAAATGAAGTGTTAAGTTTGTGTGAGAAAATTCACAGCGAATAGTTAAAACAAAGTTGGCCGGTAAACGGTAGTAGCGGTCGGTAATACTAACCATTAGGTCCACGTGTGAACATCCTATATGCTGGCAATAGAACGTTTCCTATTGGCCGAGGTACCGCACCGGACAAACACTACTCGGGAGTAAATTATATTAGCAAATTGTGTAAACAAAGTCTGTGGGAACGATGGGAAATGAAGACTGCCGGTTATCACTTACAAAGTTGTTATCATTTACACGTAACTTTGTTTTTCTAATTTCTTTTTTTCTATTAAAATCTTTTATAACATCTAGGGCTCGTTCATAAAATACGTACGCACTTACTGCGGTTACTGTTACAGGTTATTATTCAAACAATTGTGGAAATCTAAAATACTATTGTTAAGACAATTTTTTTTTCGAACTGACTACGCTATTACCTAGAAAGGTCTTAACGGCTTCATCGGACTACGAAGGCGAGCGCTTAAGGCACTCAGCCGATTTTATGTGACAACTAGCTCGAGGGTGCGCAGCACACCTCGGCTTGGGCTGTTGCCTGATACATGCAATTCGCGAACAATCTGAGCTAAGCTAACTAACTATTTATACATATACGAGTTGTTCAAACAATTATGTGTACCAACCATACATAGCTCAACAACTCTTATATATAATTCGTATCGTATAATTTTCTAAACTATTTCAGTTTGATAAGGGAAAATATGAAACCCTTCCACTTTCACGTGTAAGCGTGTATACGTGCACGTGGTGTTATGTGTAATGTTGTCGCAGTGATGTAAGATTTTGTGTCACTGTATCGCGCGAGCAGCGCACTCAAGGGCTCCACACCGAGGGAACGGACCTAGGCTTGAGCCGCTGCCAAGACAATAAAAACGTATAAATCTAGGTTCTAGTATATAAATAAACTTACGGTAAGTTTATGGTTGAGCATAATAAAAATCTCGGAAGAAATAAATATTACTGTATTGTTTGATTAGCATTTAATTCACTATCAGGATATTAAACTAAATAATTAGTTAAGTTTACAGGATGTTAGTACCGAAGGTCAACTGTGTGTAGGCGTGTGGGGTCAGTAGAGGTGAGTCAGAGCTGTAATTTGTGTAGTTATGTGCCGGTGTCTCGCAGCTCTAATGAGTTATAATAAGTGCCACCCAAAGAGGCTCGATCTTGCACTACCTTTTTATATGGAAAAAGCTTTTATTTAATATTATTTTGTATTTAGTTTAAACAAAGAATATAGAAAAATAAATATGTGGCATTTTAAAAAAATCGTTAATAGGGTTATGGTAATGTAAAATAAATATATGACCATAGGATAACAAGAAATTACGTAATTTATGACTATTATTTCAATTAAGTTATTTTTTATATTTTAGGCGGCAAACTAACAGGCGGGTCACCTGATGGTAAGTGATCACCGCCGTCCATAGACACTAGCAATACCAAGGGATTGCCGTTGCCGTTGCCGGCCTGTGTTTTGGGGGAGGGGAGGGGGAGGGGAGGTGGGTATCCGGCACTCTCACTGACCGAACGAAACGCAACAGTGCCAGCACTATTACTTCACGTCGGTTTTTTGTTTCGAACTGACTACGTTATTGACCTAGCAAGGTCTTAACAGCTTCCCCGGACTATCGGCGAGCTGACCCATTCATGCTGAAACCAATAACAGCTTCAACGTGGCTCCACCATCTACAAATTTTTTTTTCAATAAAGTTCAGATAGTTCATACTAAATGTATTGGTATCTATTTAATATTCTTGGTTAGAAAATTTATAGAGCAAAATAGTTTATTTATGCATAAAATATAATATAATATTTTTTACAAATTAATTAAGTGATAGTACTTGTTCGTAATGTCAAAATAACAGTTTATACTAAATGGATAAGAAAGTATAAATGAAGATATATGTATATCGAAAAAATATTTTTTCAAATTTCATCTATTTGTTTGTTTTGGCTAAGCTCCAAAACGGTTGGAGCGATTTTGACGGGATTTTCACTGATAGCTGATGTTAGAAGTAGTAACTTTGGTTACTATTATTTTAGAAATAATAAATTGGCTTTCGCATACAAAATAAACAATGACCAGGAACGTACATTTACCCTGAACAATACTTTCTTACTAAATACCACGCGGACGAAGTCACGAGAAGAAACGTGTTGTAATATGTTTATTTGAAAAATTGAAACTGAACTTCATTGAAGATTATTATATATTACATATAAAAAATATATTAATAAAAAAATATATTACATAGATATATGCCCGTGACGCACGAATCAATTTAACAAATAAGTTTATTTTAAGTTTTCGATAATTTCAGCGTAGCCTTAGGAATTAATCCGAGGGAGAATCTAGATTCTATATTATCACTAGTGGGTCCGGCGGACGTTGTGCTGCGCTGATAATAAAAAAAAACCTTGACAAATTGTATACTTAAACCTACCTCATAAATCACTTAATCTACTGTTGAAAATCGCATGACAATACGTTAAGTAGTTTTTGGGTTTATCGCGAACAGACAGACAGAAGTGTTAGAGAACTTTGTTTTGTAATATGTAATGAATCTTGTAGGTGGTAGAGCCACGCTGTAGCTTTTATTGGTTTCAGCATGAATGGGTCGGCTCGTTCAGGTTGTAATCACAAAAAACCGAGTGGTCTGGGCGTCGTTGTGTTCTGGGGGTCAATTTCGCTCCCGCACACCAGATTACGCCCCCCTCGGCAGCGACTCAATCCTGGATCCGTTCCCACGGCGTGGTGCCTTTGAGTGCGCTGCTCGCGCGATACAGTGACAGGAGTTGAAGGAGGAAAACTACTAGTCTTAGATATTATGTTTTAATTAATACACATGTTTTAATCTTATTTAGCCAAATAATATAAAGGGAACATTTTAAATATCTAAACCGACCAATTAAGTGACGTTGCAAGATTTTATTATATAGTTATTTATAATCATTCCACGAGCTTACTCCATATTAATCGCCTGCATATGTGCACAAGCAAGCCTTACGACTTCATTAGACCGCGTCAACCCAACCGTCCGGTCACGACCGAGCCATACCGAGCCAGCTTGTACCGTTGTCAACACAAGTTGTCCACCGTTTACAACTCTCTACTCCTTACAGTGTACACTATACTTGTGTTACGAGGTGTGCTGATTGTTGGATTAAACGAGCTAATACTGTATCCATTTAGTTATCTACTGATAATAATTGTTAGTGACTTAACGAAGATATTTTTAATTAGCGTTTTCGCCAGCTAGCTTCGTTAATATCTGTTGAGGCGATAATCGACAGATTAGAAGATGTTTTTTTCTCAATATCGTAGATATTTAAGAGAAACGACTATCATATAAAATATAAACTCAACAACGCGCGTTG
Organism: Antheraea pernyi; assembly: GCA_015888305.1. Classification (NCBI taxonomy): domain Eukaryota; kingdom Metazoa; phylum Arthropoda; class Insecta; order Lepidoptera; family Saturniidae; genus Antheraea; species Antheraea pernyi. The sequence goes on along the minus strand of MU160134.1, from coordinate 14,004 downwards.
GAAAAGCACGGTTAATAACATAATGAAATAATAAAAAAGTGTGTTTGTACTTATGTACATGCGTTAGGAGTTATTCTTCTATGTCATAAGAAGATAAAACTCTTTTCAAAATTTTTATCTTTCGCCTTATTCTACGTTTGTAGAAAAAACGACACTAATAATAGAAAAAAGGTATTTAATACGTTGATAATTTTAATACAAAGAAATACAACAAAATGTTGACTATAGCTTACTACAGGGTGTTGGTTTTTCGTGACGGTGTGCGCGCGCATCGTGATAACTTCAGGGTGTCGGTTTTTCGTGACGGTGTGCGCGCGCATCGTAATAACTTCAGGGTGTCGGTTTTTCGTGACGGTGTGCGCGCGCATCGTAATAACTTCAGGGTGTCGGTTTTTCGTGACGTTGTGCGCGCGCATCGTAATAACTTCAGGGTGTCGGTTTTTCGTGACGGTGTGCGCGCGCATCGTAATAACTTCAGGGTGTCGGTAACCTAACGCGCCAAAAGAAGTATAACTTCAAAAACATACATAGAGCCTCGTCAATCTTTGTGCTCGCTCTGATTATAGCTATAAGTTCGGGCTTGCGCTTAAAGGAGTTTAAAACAAAGTTAAAATATTGTTAAACTCATCTAAACCTGGTATTTATATATCCTATGTTATAAATATAGTACGTATTTATACCTAAAGTGTTCTGTGCATCACTTATGTTCAAGCCCGTCCTCGACCTCCGCCTCTCATGTCCCGAGAGGCCTTCCCGAACCTGCCGGGCACGTCTCGTGCACCGGCAGCGTCCGTACCCGCGACTAGCGCGCCCCCCCGCCCCTACCGGGCCCCTCAGGCCCCGTGGGCTCCTAAACCCGCGTCCCAGCACACTCCCAAACCTCCGGCGGCTAATCCTTCACAGGATGACCCCGCATACTCCTTTTCCCTATCGAGTATTGACTACGCAGGTCAACTACTCATTTTCCACGAGATCTCGGAGATCTCGGCGTACGAAGAGTGCTCTCGTAATCCGCTAGTAGGTGCCGTCACGGCAATCCATAAGTTTCCAGCCATCGCGGCTACACTACAACAGCTCGCGCGCGCAGCTGTTAAAAAATAAATAACTCATATAAGATAGAGTAAATCGCGTATTTACGTCTATCTTCCCCTAAAAAATAACCGTTAAACAATAATAATAATTTTTGTTATGTCTATTTTTAGATTTCGGTGCCGTCACCGTTAGTAAATTTAAATTCGATCTTATTAAATGCGTGTTGCGCCCACGCTTTTGTAATCGATCCCTATTAGCTCCCGTACACATCGCGGTTCTCAGTAATATCTCGAGCCTAGGTCGCCCCCGCGCGGAGCCCTTGAGATATTATTATCGCGATACAGTGACTCACCTACATCACTTGAACACATATATGAGATTATCTCTCTCACACACGTGCACATATATACACATTGTGGGAGGGTTTAATTTTTTTCCCTCAATCGAACTGAATCGAATAGTTTAGTTCGTTTCATTTCCGATATACACGTATTCATTGGTGAATCATGCAATTTTTTTTTCGGTAACAGCCCAAGCCGAGGTGTGCGTGCACCCTTGTGTATGTTACCCAAAACCCAATCGGCTGAGCGCCCTAAGCGCTTGGCCTTAGTAGTCCGGTGAAGCTGTAAAGACCTTGCCAGGTTAATAGCATAGTCAGTTCCGAAAAAAAAAAACAAAAACTTATGTTCAACGTATTGGCGATTTCTGACTTCGAGAAATCCACAGTTCTATAATTGCCCACATACAAAAACATTGATCAAGTCCAGGTTTTCTCACGATGATTTCCTTTACTATTAGTTGATATTTACAGCTTAGTAAATATAATTTCAAAATCGAATTCAATTCGAATTTTAAAAAAATCATTAGTACATTTTTTTTAGATCTGACTACACGTTTGCCTGGCAAGGTCTTTACCGTTTCACCGGACTAAGCATATACACTCTGTGTTTACTTCAAAAAATTTGAAAAAGATTCAATATTTTTCGTTATGGATAACGTTGGTATTTGTTACTTAAAACTAAACCTGAGTATCTATATGACTCCCTAATAATGTTGTGTTAGTGCAGTGAGGTCTATTAAGGCACAACTTTATAACTTCATACAGGTTCGCAACAGCGCGCACGGATAATTACAAATTAGGAGACGCTCGTGCGACTCAGATGCTTTACTGATAGTTAGTTTGGTTATTCTGCGAATTTGTTAGTCTTTTCTCTAAAATCTAAATGGTAAATAGGATTACAGCACTCACGATGTGAATTGGTTACTGTATGCCATAAATAAAATGTACTATTTCCATTCAATTATACGTATTTTTAATATTATTTTGACATGATAACGTTTTTATAAATTGATGAACGCCCACTGCTCGCACAAAAAAGCATGACTCATAGTCACGTTCCACCTGAGTCGAGCGTTCTAGCGAGAGCGCGGAACAAGCGATGGAGAGGCGCGATCGGCTTAAGCGTTCGGCTTGTGACACATCCATCTCTCTTCCACTCCATCGGCCGATGTGTCTGAGTCGTTATCATATAAAATTATCGTCCGTAAACCGATTTTGCAGACAACAAATTTTTTTGGCAACCAATCTTTCAAATCGTTACTGTCATGACACAGTGTATACACTGTGTCTTGCGATAATTTCAATGCTCCACAAGATGGTGGCCCCCTTGTTAGAACTTTCCAGGGAGTTTTTGTGGCGTTTCAGAATTTATGCTTAGTGATATTATTTTCCATCCATTTTACTTATGCACAATAACTGAACCATATTACGCAAGCTACCACCAACTTTTAAATATATAGAGTGCCAAATAATAGAAGATTGTGAATAAAATATAAAAGGCCCTATATGACAGGCTAATATCTCGCCAAAAATTGTATTTAATTGTATTGTCTTTGGTTTATTAATATTATGTAATCTATGGAATTGCGTTTGTATATTCATAGAAAATAGTCTGACTTATATTGATATGATATTATTGGAAAATAAACTTAAATGTCGTTTCAATTGCTTCAGAAACTCAGAATTGATTTCTTTCATAGTATCATATGGAGGAAAACCACTTGAAAGTCTTATGTAAGTTGTGACGTATCATAATCAAACTGTAGATACATACTATAAAGAGAATGGCGTATGTATATACAAATTGGTTGTGTCCTTTGCAAGATTTCGAAAGAAGTACCTATTCTTACTATAAAGAAGCAATGCCCACGACGTCTACAAAGCTACCATTGTAATATGAGCAAAACGGCATGTTTTTTTAATGAAAATACAACATTACAAAACATAATACTAGTTTTGTATAACTAATAATGTTAAAATCAAAGATTTGTCATTGCCAAGTTGAGCAAAAAAGCGGCACGGCCGTACTATCCTCATCTCGAAGCAATAAAGACCATTATCGACTCCCTATAACTTCGTTGTGGTTAAAACTAGAAGCCAAGTCAATCTATTTTATTTAAAACATAAAAGATTTTTAATATCGATATGGTCACTATAAGGTTTTGTTAGGTTAGCTAATTACGTAATAACTTAAGACAGAAGATCCCTTAAGTAGGGACTTAATAAAGTAACCGACTTGGTATTACATGAATCTCACAACATTTTACGGTAGAAGAACTGAGTTACGAGACTTCATCTTCATAAGCATCAGCCTGTAAGAGACCCACTGCAGAGCCATAGGCGTCTTCTCGAAGGAAGAAATGGGCATAATCACCACGCCAGTCCACGACGTATTAGCGATTTCAAACTCTGAGAAATTGATAGTTCTATATTTTTACCACATACAGTATGTACAATACTACAAGAACATTTCTCAGGTTCAGGTTTCCTCACGACGTTTTCCTTCATCGTCAGCCGATAGTTACCAATTTAACATTAGTAAATGTACGGCGAATTCCGAAAAATTCGTTAGTACATGCCGGGATTCGAACCTGCGGACTTCGAATTAACGAGTTACGGCACTTGGTTTTTTTATAGGTTTTGTTTTTGATACCATACTTTATTAAATTTTGGATCTGAGGTACATATCAAAACTAACGCTGGTTCGTAAAACAATCCAATTATCTAGAAGACAAAATGTATAGATAAAAACAAGAAATAATACTGTACCATGTTGAAACGACTAAAAACTTAAAAAGTGCTCATTGAATTCTACAAAACAGGTATATAAATTTCAAAAAGTATTGAGGTTCCAGAAAGTTTGTCTGTGAAAGAACACCGAACATTACAAGAACACCAACGAAATCGCAAAGAAACAGTAATCAATGTTTTTAATAACACATTTTTATACTATAGCAACTTCTGCTTAAGCGTTCTTTCGCGTTTAAGAATTGACCTATTCCTCGGGAGCAGTACCTTTTACCGAATGAAGTCAAATCAAATCAAATCAAGAACACTTTATTCAATTTAGGCCCTAAGAAGGCACATATATGAACGTCAAAACTACCACCGGTTCGGAAAACAACCCAGTCATAGAGAAGAACCGGCAAGAAACTCGATCTCGCTTATCTTTTTAACAAATATATATAATATTCAGAATATATTACATAAATGTCACAAACGTTTTTAATGGATGCACAGAGATGAGTTAATTCCAGACATCATCATCGTTCACATATTGATCCACTCTATAATAGCCTTTTGACACCAAAACCCGCTTGACATGGTGCTTAAATTCGTAATTCGGCAAATCGGTAATATTCTTTGGGACTTTGTTGTTGTAAAATCTAACACTATTTCCCAAAAAAACTGTTACTGGTTTTACTAAGTCTAAAACGTGGCACAACCAGTTTGTTATAGTTTCTAGTATTTAGAATAGAAATATAGAATTTAGGCAAAATAAATCTCATACATTTTGTACTAAGTTATTTAATGTAAACCTCTGCCCAAATGCCTAACCTCTGAATCTGTCCTTTTTACTTTAAATATAATTGAAGTATCGTCTGCAAAAAGCACCATGTCAGCACAATTATTGACCATTAGCGGCAGATCATTTATGTATATTAAGAACCAAAAAGGTCCTAGAATAGAGCCCTGTGGGACGCCAATTCGCGCAAAGGATCCTCCAGAGGTTACCCCTTGTATGCTAACTTTCTGACAACGGTCATTTAAATAAGAGACTAGAAGGTCGAGAGAAGATCCACAAATACGACAATGTTTTAATTTTAGAATAAGCGTACTATGGTCAACGCAATCAAAAGCCTTAGACAGATCGCAGAGCACACCAATTGCATTATGCGAATCCTCCCAGGCCCACAATATATAACTTATAAGCGTTACACCCGCGTCAGTAGTAGATTTCAATTTCGTGAAACCAAACTGTCGACCATCCAGAAACTTTTGCATATTGAAATAGTATACTAATTGGTTGAGCATTTTTTTTTTTTTTTAATTTTACTTGAGGACGGAAGTATAGAAATAGGTCTATAGTTTCCAAGACTACTTCTGCAGCCTGATTAAAAAAAAAAAAAACTTTGCTTATTTTCATTACATTGGGGAAAGTTCCTTTTGCTATACACTGTTAAATATATTAGCCAAATGTAGTGAAATAATGACATTTAAAGACTGTACTACTGTTACCGATATACCCTATATATCTTCGGTGTGTTTTAAATTTAATTGCTTGAAGGTCTTTATTATTTTACCTGCACTAATAGATAAGAATTTAAATTTTGAATCTATAGTTGCACTCATATTTTTTAAAAGAGCTGCGGCACCCTGGGTTGATGATGTTATATCTTTTGTTACTTGTAAAGGTATATTAGTGAAATAATCTTCGAAAACAGTTACTACCTCTATATTTTTGGAAATATGTACTCCGTCGACATTTAGATTAAGTGAATTATCATTTATTTTATTTTTACCTAATACTTTATTTATTATATGCCAAACAGTTTTGGTCTTATTTCTAGATTCGAGAACATACATTACTTCCTAAAAACTTTCCTTTGGCAGCAATAGAAACACGTTTCAAAACTTTAGAATAATTTCTAACATAAACATTAAAGGATTCACTACTTGTTGGTGATCTCCTATAATAAAGATCATACAATCGATCTCTACTTTTTTTAATGCCTGATGTACCCAACAATCATTCCTGTCCTTCTGACACCGTGTGATTGGTTCAATAATTAACGTGTAAGAAATAAATAAACGTGGAACGTGGAACCTCATGAACAAAACAATGACTAATAAAGTCATCTGAACGTATTTCATCCATTTGCTTGTCTACTTTTCTCTAATACTTAAGCCGCGGCGCCATTAAAATTACAATAACTTTTGATAGAGTGGACCGATTTTAATGAAACAAAGACTAAGTTACTGGATATGCTTTATGGTTTCCTTCTCTGAGGTTTTATTGTGAACCCAGTACTTTAGCAGTAATGCGTGTTCATACAAACAGACAGACAGACATTTTTAAAAATGATTGAAATGTATTCTATTATTTACGTCTAGACACCTGCAACATTTTTTTTCACGAAAATCGAAAATGTACATATACGTTAGATTTACATTCTTATTATATATATACTAGCTGTTACCCGCGGATCCGCACGCGCTTTTTAAAAATTTATTAAAGAAATGTAAAATTGTAAGTGGGTGTGTACATTACAGAAACGCTTTTTCAAAAACATTTGTAACTAAGATACGAACGCCATCTACTGTAACATGTAACGTGTACATTAGATATATGAATACTAATAGTATATCGAATGGGATGGGATTTATGATCAGCAACATACCTGGAACTTCAACCTACTATATACCAAATTCAGTGCTCACTAACACTATATAAGAAAGTAATGAAAATTATAAACTATATATTACCGAACAATATATCTTAAATCTTTTATTTTATAGATAGATATAATATGCCCGTATTGTCGATATACTTAAGTTATTCTTATACGTTGCTATAATAACTGACTTATGTAGAAGCAAACGTGGTAAATAAAACAATATGGCTGCCAAATTGATCAAAAAGATGATATAATTCATATTACATACAAATATATGTCTTTCAATTAAGTATATTTATTCTTGGAGTCAGTAAGGCACACGTCTCACGCAGTTGTAACATATTTTTGATCAATTTCACACGGACGAATACATAGGTAGCAGT